>JACMIG010002540.1:0-14917 GCA_014805385.1 Levipalatum texanum | reverse complement strand
CGCTCCATAACATTTCGGTTTCCAGTGATCCTTCTTAATCGTACACCAGCCGTGATCCGTTTTCACATCCTTCGCCCCCAAAGCTGATATTTGCATCTTAATACATGTTTGCCCGTGTCCCCAAGCTTTGGTAAACAGTCTTGGCCACGTCGAAAAATTCGATGTGAGAAAATGGAAAGCTTGGGATATCACGTTCATGTTGGCAAGGGTCTTATTCGAAGAGCGAACAGAAAGAACACTATGTGTGATCACTTCAATAGTCACATATGCAGAACCGACCAAGTCGGTCATCAGCGACGTCTAAAAGACTGAATCTATCGATTCCATATTGTCGAAAACCTCTGCGGTGTTCATATTGCTACAAAACTCATGTGATTTGAGCAACTTTCTCAATACCGAGCCCACTTGTCTTTTCGTGAACCCTATGCTGGGAACCGAACCCTATGCTGGGAATCAATCGGGCGCTATGCCGAGAAAGATCGAAAAAATTTTATACACCCTGTGGTTCCGCAGTATTGATGCATGATATTTGGTTCGATCCGGTAGCTTTTTTCGAGCACGCCGTACGAACAAAGCTTTCTATTTTATTTTCAAATTGTTTTCTTACATGTGTTGACGTTCTTCTCGTGATTACTTGCCATGATATTTCATCGTTCATTCCATATTTCAACTTCAGCAGGCAATAAGGGGTTGAGGAGTATTTGCAACCGCTGAATTGCAAAATGTTTTAATAATCACTCTACCTTAGCAGGTTAGTGCCATCTTTCGCTTTTCAGATCACATGTTTTGAAGGCTGTATTGATACAAAGCGAGAAAACATTTCATCAGTTCATCTTCTCGATCAAAAGTCGATCCATTTCTCCAAGACTTTTTTCTTCAAGCCATTCTTCATCACTTTTAAACACGAGAATACTCCCCGTGGTTGGGGTGTGGTTTTGGTGTGGCGTGTGTCAATGTGCACTTAAACCAAAAAGAGAACAGATCTGAGAAGCAGTGCATCTTGATCGAGGTTCATGCATGCTGCTAGGCGAGAACAGAAAGAATACCGGAGACCTTTTTTCATTACTTGAAAATATCCCTGTCCAATTAGCCACTTTCCGTTCCGTCGATTACAAAATAGGATTAGAAATCCTAAAAATCAACGCATTCTTGACGAATTAAGGAATTCTTCACATCCGTAAACTGCTCTTGATGACGAGAAGGCTTAATGTAGCGAAAATTGGTGTAGCGAAAATTGGAGAGTTCTACGAATGAATCTGTCAAATTTAACCACCGCGAGCGATAAGAACAAAAGCAAAAAGTCACGACCACGGTAGGGATCGAACCTACAATCTTCTGCTCCGTAGGCAAACGCGTTATCCATTGCGAGGACTATCATCATGTCAATCAAGCGCGGCTTGAAAGATTAAGGGCGGAGGGTGTGAATGGTTCAGGTTTACCAGAACAGAATTCCAATTGAGAAGGAATATGAGGATAGATAAGGACGGAAGAGAAACTGTCGTCTCTGCGATGTTCAGCTCTTTGTCCCAAGCTTTGTTAAACCATCCATTGGGCGTGGAACTATGAATTCCAGCGGTGTTTCATGTTCCGTAGCGTTCATTGTCTGGCTTCTTGTTCTCAAGCACAACGGGATTAGCAAATAGCCTTCATATCTACTTATGGTCAATGCCCCAAAAACACGAGACCTTCCAAATACTCATCAGATATCAACAGCGTTTATCAGCAACGTTCCCATTGCCCTCCAATGTAAGTCTCTTATCCGTTGCAGAACCCCTCCCTGCAGATGCAGAAGACGTCCCCACCTCTCCAGAAAAGGTTGCACGACGTTTCCTCCACCTTAAAAGCCAACCATTAATCAACGGATGAAACAGATGAGGAGGTTAATCTATGTGAACTAGCAGGAAGAATTATATATCAATAGAAGCTCAAAATGCGGCGCCTTGCAGCCGCCGAGATTGCATGATATATATAAAGGTGCAGACAGCTCCCATAATAATCCCCACGAGTCGAGGAACTCACATTGTGTGCACTCATCGCACCCCTGATGACGTCGTAGTCCTCGATCGTCTTGATACACGTTCCTGTGAATGCAAATGATTTTACTGTCAGAAGCATTCGCTGCTGTATTCCCCCCACAACTCACTTATATTGTAGTAGCCTCTCATGAATTTGTGATAGAAGAAGCGGAAGTCGAAATTAGGTCCTGTAAAAGGATGTCATCTTTAAAAAAAGAATCAACCACCGCCCAGCGAGCTCTATCCACTTTCCTTCGCTCTCTAGAGGTTAGATATTCGAGAAGACAGTGGAGAGGGATCGTAGGGCGATTTTCCGGAACGTTTATTCCGCCGACAATACATAGAGTTTTACAACTTAGTCAACCCTTATGAATTTAAGTAGTTGCACGTCTATTGGAGAGAGGAGGCGACTTACGCATGACGGTGCTAGTCAGCTCGTATTTTTCCAGATGTCCACCGAACATCTCGTAGGCCTTGTCGAAGTTGAGGAACTAAAATGCAAAAAAGTTTAGACTGTCCTCAACGAAGTATTAGTGGTCACTCGAAATATCTTCGAAAAATTAGTCTTAAACAGCATAATTTCTTGATACTAAGTTGAAATTACTGTTCGAAGGCAGTAGATGCACTCCTTTGCTTCGTCTAAGTAGAGCGGGAAGATCTTCGACTCGTATTTTATTCCGAAGTTCTCGCGGACCTCGAGATGTGATGGATAGTACCTGAACATTTCCTTTTTATTATGATGCACCCGATCGATCGTTAAGAAGCTTCTGTTTCAGAACATAAACTGTCAAAAGCAAGTTACAATAAAAGGGGTTAGTTATTTAACTTTGTTCATGCGTTTACGTACTTTCGATATCCGCGTGAGTAGCATTCGACGTAAGTGACGGGCGATGGGGTGCTCGGTGGCCGCGCACGTAGAAGTTCAGGAGTCGTTGGTAGAGGGTTCGTTGGTACTTCAGGTGTGGTAGTGCGAAAGATCGCTGGGAAGGTCGTGGTTGGGACCATGTCTGGATATTCCAAAGCAGGAACGTTGTCTTCTGCTTCAGAAACGTTGTCTTCTGCCAGATCAAGATATGGTAACGCATAAGCATTCTCTAGATCTGCCAGAGCCGTAATGTTGTATTGATTAGCCAGAGCAGTAATGTTGTCTTGGTCCGCCAAAGCAGTAACGTTGTATTCATCTGCCAGAGCAGTAATGTTGTTTTGATCTAAGAAAACAGAACCTATCAGCGTGAATAGCTCCAAGAGTAACATCTGCAATTGTCGTGGTTTGTAAGCATATTGGGCTCAACAGTTAACATGATAGATACTCGCCTAAACATCACGATATAACCTTTACACATTTGGGAGAGGATAGACAAGAGTGTGATATCTGACGCGTTTGGGGCCCTTTAAATATGAGAGGAGAGAGACATATGGAAGAGATTGCACTGCCACCCATTATTCGGCAGAGGGAGAATGGGGGGGAGGGGAGCGGGCCTCGATGGGAGGCAATATGGCCCCTATTACCTCAACTAGCTGCCATCTGGAAACTGTCAGCCAAAAAGATCTGCACTTTTCGGGCGCGCCAATGGTCCGAATTGAGGCCAATCCAGTAAGTGCCGCATCGTCAAAAAGGACACTGGTTCACAATTGTCATGGTTTGTGGGATATATCCTAGCAAAATAACCGAGAGAAGGCGAACCTCTTCATGGATGTACACTCGTATATTGTCAAGCGCCCAAGCAACTCTTCGTAAGGATTCTAAATGATTTTAAGGTGTTCTACCGAGGTTAAGGAGAAGAAAAAGACCGCGACCGAAGAGAATGTCGGCCTCCACAACATCAGGAACACGGCGCGCGGGGAGGAAGTAGAGGAAGTATCGAGTAGAGGAAGTAACTGTTACCAGTGCACCGCGCAGCTGATGGAATGTGAGATTACTTTTCACAATCAATAAGATCGTGATTGTACCCTCCACTCAATGGAGACCAGTAGATAAATAAAATATTGTTTTGAAGTCGAATCAATTCATTATTCACATGAAACGTAGTGGAAATAAAGTTAGAAATGAAAATAATATTTTGGATACCGATAGTCGTGCGAAAAGTTGTTATAGTAGTCGGATCACATTAGACGTTCATTTCCGATCGTTGATGAATGCTAGCAGTCCAAGCATCATGTGCTCGAGCTTGCGCTTGTCGTAGACGCAATGGGAGATCTCATCCAGTTTAGCTTCGATGTCGCGCAGTCGTCGCTCCGTTCGATGGGCCTGGAATATATTACAAGATTTGTAATGAACATGAAAACATTGCGAAGAATAACATCAATGAAATCATTGTGCTCTCGTCAACGCGAACCTTAATGGCCAGCTCCTCGAACTCCTCTGTCTTTCGGTTGAATGAGATGGTCAATTTCTTATTGGCCGCTCGCTGGTTCTCCTCGTTCTTGCGCGAGCCTTCCAGCTCATTCATCACCTTAATCGGAACAACATTGCAATATTGGCAAGGGAAAGGAATATAGTGGGGTTATCAATTTGTGTAAATTGAGGAATCTGTTCCACTCTCACTCAACTCAGCAGACATGATATGTGGAGTACTTAATTCTAAGAGGATGAGGATTCCCCGCATCGACAATAATATCTTACCGCAGAGCACTTGGCCTGCGTCGCCCGTAGGTCGCCCTCGAGCTCTTCGATCCGTTCCTCCCGAACCATAACAGTCGTCTTCTCTGCACTCAACTCGTTGACAGCACGATCGCGTTGAACATTGAGCTGTGCGCACTGGAGGAACCGAGAATTAACATCATGAAAAACACGTAAATCTTCAGTTATGGAACTGAACTGGAAAGGTTTTTCATACCGTTGCCTTCTCGTTCCACAATTCGCCCTCGAGGATGCGAACTTCTTCACGACGTCGTTGCCGGAGGTTTTCTTCTCTTTGTTCTGTCTCGCTCCTCAATTCTTCGATGCCCCGCCGGAGAGAAGTCGACAGCTCCCGCTCCTTCTCCAGGTCGGTGCGGGTCTGAGCAAATAGTTTTTTTTACATATTCTAATACCCTGTGGATTCAGGGGGAGAGACGGTGATCGAATATTGCAGAGAACCCGAAGCGTTATAATTCCCACGCCCGGAGAAGTCCAATGACAAACTGCGCGCGCTTTTGATCTACCTCTTCGTGCCCCATTTCATGACCCGTGTGATTCAATCCAACACGGAAAGGGGATAAAAGAGCTAAATCAAGGATGCACGTAGTCCGTCATAGGTAATATCCGAGAGTGGGAATTTGAACGCTTCGGGTTCCCGATAATAGTGAAAGCTCCAAGTTCGTTGTATGCTTCGAACCTGGTGATCTATTGTAATCTGCCATTGGAAAAACATAAGAATATTCCGTTTTCGGAGTATTGCTACAATAGAAAGTGATGTACCATTCTGAAGTCGCTCTCCATCTTCTCCTTGACCACAATCAGTCGTTGCTCCGTGGTGTGGAAACTTGCGATAAGCTCACGCTTCGTCGCCTCGAACTCTTCGTTCATTCGTGTGACCTGTCGATGGAACTTAGTCATTACAAGAATTTTTGGCGAAACTGGATATCTTAAAACTTACAACCGTTAGAAATTGTGGAGACCACCAAATCTGAAGTGCCCCCAACCGCCAAAAAGCAAAAAATTAAACATTGTCCGTTTCCTCGCAGATACTTTTTAAAAGTTAACTTTTAATTTTAAAAAGTCCAGGTTAATTTGCCAACGAGGGGCAAAGTAGCTTATTTTTTCAAAGGGACTCATTTTGGCATGTTGACAAAGGGGGACAAGACTTAGGTATAAATGGAACCTGTAGGATGAATATGTAGACAATACTTCTCCGAACTCTCCCTAACAGATCTAGCTGGACGGTGAGAACGCTCGTACCTTCATAATAGACATGGGGAATAGCCAGGGGGGGGGGGTGTGCCAAGGAAGGTATGAAGAGAAGAGAGCCCCTCTTTGCATAAGCGATAGCAACGATTCTGTGCACGCTCCCACTTGATTCTTTTTGCGTTACGCATCTATTTTCCATTTGTTTGGTTAGTTTCCCCAGAAGGGGAGGGCCGATCTCGGAGGCAGTGCAATACCGGGACGACCCGTGGTGGGCGAGGAGCCCCTTCTAACCGCCTTTCAAGCCGGGCTTGATTGGCAGGATGATAGTCCCCACACCCGAAATCCCTGCCCGCTTCTTTGTATACCGAAACTGAAGAGCGTGACCTTATGGCCGCGTGGCGCAATGGATAACGCGTCTGCCTACGGAGCAGAAGATTGTAGGTTCGATCCCTACCGTGGTCGTGATTTTTGCTTTTCCACGCTCGTTGGAGAAACATGACTCGCCCATGTCGTACAAATGTCCAGTTTTCGCTGCGTAAATGTTTCCTCGTCATTAACTGTTTGCGGGATGCGAAGAATTCACTTATTATACAAGGAACTGTTAAATATTAGAAATTCTGTTTCCATTATATTAATGAATGAGAGCCTATCTAATTGCACAGGGATACAGTGTAAACGGATTTACAACGCCATTATCACGGAAACCAACCAGTCGGACTCGGCACCGCTTCGCGGCGCCGACTCCGACTGGATACACCTCAAACTTGGGTAATTAAACCGGTGACGTCGCAGGTGTAGCAAACACACACACAACGCGATTATTATGGTAATGGATAATGAATGCCACGAACCATCCGAAGGTATCGGATTTGCTTTATGTTCTCCCTTCCAATCAAAGCAAGGAAGAACCTTGATCAAGATGAAGTGCATCCTGTTCTCTTTTTGGTGGAAGTGCACTTTGACACACACCACACACCAAAACACAAAACCCGAACGGGTTCGTGTCACCACAGATGGGCGACGTTCAGAATGGGATATATTGCTTTGCAGCAGTATAACGAATGAACCTAAAGTGCACAGAGGCCCATGTATGCCTGCGACACAAAAAAACCGGGATAGCAAGCGCGCTAAACAACTAGGTGCGAAAAACTTTTTGCCCCACTCCTGCACTAATTGTAAGTTGAAGCAAGGCAAGGCTATCTGGAACGTAATGCAAGACGGAATTGATTTAAAATATGGAAGCTCCAATATTGTCGGACACCCGATGAGTGATACTTATAAACTCGAACAATACCAATAAACAGCGTGCACGTTTTGCCACATCTAAACTATTTTTATGGCTGAATAATGACACGGGGCATTAAACTGGGATGGAAGAGGTAGTCCTAAGGTGCGCGATGTCCGTCATTGGTCGTGTCCGGGTAAGAGAAACAACCTCATGTTCGTGCTGCTCTGCCTGTCGGAGCGTCCCTTTGATATGCTCACGGATCATCGTATCGTGATTGGATTCCTGATAATAATATTTCTTATTCAAATGGAATGCCACACCTGAAGCGCGAACTCATCTTCGTACAACTTCTTGAGATTCTGGATGGTGACGTGCTTGTCCTGCTCCGATTGCTCGAAGGCATCTTCGATTTTCTGCATGGATGCAAAAGTGTCGGAATCGCCTGGTTTCGAAATGGATATGAATTTGTTTATAAGGAGGAAACTCCGATCATATCGAAATTAAATTTTCTGACAATGAGCGTCAAATTAATCAAGGAACCTTGACACGCTCCTTCATGCTCTTGAGACTCCGCTCATACTCGTCACGCATCCTCTCCACCTCCGCATCTCTCCTTTCAGTATAGGCCTTGACGAATGTCTCCGTCTCCCTTCGAATCAGGTTTCGTTCCAGGTCGATCTCTTGGAGAAGATAGGTCTAGAAATATCCCTTCTTCAAATATTTGATGTGTCGTACAAAGTTGAAGATGCGGTTGTAAGGCCACAGGATGAGGTCGTTCGTGTGTTCGGGGATCGACGAGGTGGCTTCAAGGGAAATAATGACGACGCAGCCATTCCGACTACCGACCACGAGGTGCGATGAGCGGATCGATAACTACAAAAGCTCTTTGTTTTCGTGCATGAAAGGTTAGCTCCAAGGCGATCTCTTTTCTAAGAAAGTGACTATTGTCAAGTGCCCCAGCAATTCTAAATTATCGATCGGGATGCATAAAGCCAGGTTCCTGTATCTCTGCGTTATCAAAGAGTTTGTTGCTCAAATTTTGCAGACTTCGGTTGGAATCCAGGTCCAACTGGCATGCAAAATTTCAGCTTCGTAGCCCTTTTTGTTCCGGAGATACAGAAGGGGACTATGAGATAAACACAGTGTCGCGCAACGGGAAATTAGAATTGCCATGGGCAAAACGTCTCGTAATTTTGAAAAGTAAATAACGGGGAATTATCTGACGTGAGACAGCGGTCGATGGCAGTGGTTAAGTATGAGGAAGGGTTCCTCGACGTCTTGAACTCTCGAAGCGAGTATCTGTCCACAGGCGGTGCCGAGGAAAAGCATCGAATCCCTGCCCGCCAGTCTCAGGGACGACGATGTGTAGCCGATTGCAGGAGTATGCATGCTGAGAGTCCCGAGCTCCTTTCCGTTCCGAAATCGAGCAAGTCCAAATCGCCGATTCAACGCAAAAACGTTGTTGCCGACATGAGCGACATCGGTGTAGAACTGTAATAAACATTGCCGTGACACAGATGTGTACGATATGACACAAATGTGGCATATGGAAAATACGAAGATTATGATCACTTGAAGTTTCTGTTCAGCATTCCAGGCCAGTTCGCCGGTGCGCGTGTCAAAGACGAAGATTTGATCGTTCTTCCCGAGTACCGTCAGGAACTCGTCGCCATCCGAGAAGACGGCCTTGGTGATGCCCTGAAGTGCATTATCGTAATTACAATCCTTCCGACTCGACTAATGCATCCGACTCCTATTAACGTGCCAACCTTTTTCAGATTCGTTGCACTTCCGCATATCACCGAGAAGCCTTCAGTTCGATACAAATCAAAGCGATCCTCCTGGAAGATAGCGACGAGAGACCGGGACTCGTTGGTGGCACACTGAAAGTGGTCGGATGGGTGGGTGTAGGGGCTACGCAGACATAGACGATGTCGCATTCGAGGAGGTCGTCTCGTGGCTCCAGCGATTGAAAAGAGATGTCGACCGTAGTAACGAAGTGTTTGCGGACGGCTACCATCTAAACAACCCTCTACCAGACTAATCGAAAAATAAATCTACTAAAGACACTGATAGAAGCGGAAAAAGCCGTTCCGGTGCCTATAGTCGTTTTCAAATATATTTCTGGTGGAAAACCTGATATCGATGAGTGCTGAAGAAGATCGCGATAGCATCCTGGATGATTCCGAAGCTCAGGACTCGATTCGTGGCTCGTGAGGACAGAATAATTAGCCCTGTCTTGTCTAATGTCGCAACGAAGAATTCGGATATAGCGACGTCCGTTATCTAAAGACGGGATAAAGCAGAACTACCTATGTACCACCTCAGCTAAATGACGCGCCGTCACCATGCGCCCGCCGTTCTTCATTGTGTTCTTGACGTGCCTGAGCGAGATTGCAGAGGTAGTAATTTCCAGGCTAAAATTATACCTCAACGAGCTGACGAGTAGCTGGTTTCCGGTGCTGTAGACTAGACAATCTTCGTTCTGATCCAATCCAAGGATCTGCGGCCCCGGATGGCGGAGGTCGGTTTCAGTCAGCTGAAGTTCCGCGGTAGAGGAAAGAAGAGAAGTTTTCAACGTTTAGTACATGCTCACAACCTCATCTCGTGAAGAAGAACATATGAATATTTTACCACAATGGCAATGGCCGCGTCCCATTGTGGATTGCCCTCGAGCATCAGGAAGACGAGAAGGATTCCCGACTGCGTCTGCACCGCGAACTTGCGCATCGTAAAAGTCATTATGGTTATGCGGCTGGACGGCATGTCGTGGTCGAGCAGTCTAAATTAACAAGAATATTAAACTTCTGAACCTAGCTCTGAAGTTTATGAACGGATATGCAGTGATCTTAAAATCGTAAGTATTATCGCCTTTCTTACTGTTTGTAAAGATCGCTGAGCTCCACGACTTGGAGTGGCAGAGTTTCTCTGTACAGTCGAATCGAGGACGTCGTGGTCCCGAAAGCCATCGTGACGTCACTCGCCCAGCTGTGGCATGTCACGTCTTCGAACTAAAACACGTGGGACTCTTTGATTTTTCCATTCCATTGACTTCATAGAAGTTCGTGTGTATTCCTGTTACAGTCAGTAGAATTCGATATGAGAAAGTTTTGGCCAAGGGGCATACGTTAATCTGCGAGAACTTGTCGACATAGCCGTTGAGTACTCGTAGGAGATAGGCTGTTCCTCCTCCGAAGCAGCAGACAATTCCCTCGTCCGCCGGGCAGAACGACACCTTTTAACGCTGTGTTATAGTAGTTCTAACTGGATTTCTTCGCCCCAAAGACATTCTCTCCACACACTCTAACCAGACATACGTGAATATCACCCTTGACAACGCGCGATGAAGCCTTGTTCAGACGCACGTCGACTACGATAATACAGCACTCTCACCTCCCAGAAAGAATCCGCCTTGGTTGGAATAAGCTCGCCGTGCGCCGATTGCTTCAACGTTTTTAAGTCGAAGACGGAGAACTTGACGACGTCATCGTCTGCCAGCGAAATGGCTACCATGGCCTCGTTTCCTTGTGAGAAGCACATCGAGACCACCCTGATGTGTGATTTGATTGTATCGCAATATACATATTGCGTTTACTTGACACATGGTGGTTTTCATTATACTCGAGTAGGCAAAGGCAGAGATGGATGCCTTATGTGGCACAGTGAAAGAGCGATAAGCTTTGTAACCGCTGGTCTCGGGTTCGAATCCAATTCCCCCCAAAGGATATACCTGTTGTGATGCGAGACATCGATGAGGGGCTCGAGAGTCGATGCATCGAGCACTCGAATGGCAGCGCCGCCCTCGATGCTCCCATCGAAGACTGCGAAGCCAATGAGAGTGTGGTCTGGGGCGCTCGAAAGAACCGTCACCTGCAAGCAAGTACTAAATAGTTCCACCTTTCATAGAGAGTGATTCTATTCTGAACGTTGTCATTATTCGACTGTATCCCCCCGACAGGTCATTGAACAATTTGGGGGTGTTTGTCAAATTCGTAGACTTCAGCTAACAACTCCTGTTTCCTTTGTTGTGATCGACTCTGAATTTCAACAATACTTCCGGGAACATTCAGTACACTTCTCGCATCATCATGAAAGGTCAGTAAAGCTTGTGGCCGGAGAAAGCCGCTAGTGTATCCGGAGGGACTCCAAGGGAGGCCCAGTCATGTTTACCACGCGCAGTGACCGATTGTGCACGGGTGGATGACTCTACGAATCTTGAGAGGCCCCCCAAATCCTACACACTCCGGAAATCACTGCAACTCGGAGGCTAAAGTCGTACGACGCTAATGTCGCCCTCTCGGAGGGCCGATTCATAAAGGACCACTGCACTTTACACCTCTTATTGAAGGGTCAATGGTTTTTAAAATGGACAGCGAGTGTTACTCAGAAAAGTGAGTTCTAAATCTAATGTTGATCAAATGCACAGTTGACCATCTCAATGCTAATATGGACGTGTTCGATCCAATGCTTCACTTTCATGAGGTTTTGAGACAGTCTAGCCGAATTGGCGTTTGATGCGAAACCCCAGGCATTGTTGGACTTTCCACAAGCCCCCTTTACCTCTCCTGTCTGCCGCTCGACGGTGACCGACGGCTCGTCTGCATCCAGATCCAAATACTGCACTGTATCCGCATTCGAGAAGAAGACCGTCGAGCCAAGTCCGAATGTGGCAGCTCCGAAACCGCGGACGGGCTAGAAATATCTCGATGTACTAGGTCAGATATTGTCTTACATACCAGACTCCTATCGAGCAGTTCTTTCGAAGAAGACATACTGCTTGGTGTCTATGAAGACACTCGGATTGTTACGAGCAGTATCCTGGAACAAGATCAATTGTAACAGCGAACTGTTTCTGCTCCATTGAAACGTCCGATCATTCTTCAATTTGGAAAGACATTTACCTCAAACCACGCCGGATCGTACTTCTTTATTCGCTGGATAAGCTCGGCCTGGAGGAATTTGACTGTTCCCTCGGAATCGCTCTCGTGGTCGGAAGATGAGCTGCGTTTGTCCTCGAGGGTTTTGGACCCTTTCTTCCCGCTCCTCTTCGCCGGCGTCCCGGGAGGCTTTGGAGTAGGAGCTTTGGATGTCGATGAGATAGAAACAGGTGTCTTCTTCTTATTGAGATTAGGCTCGGAGGTTGAGGGTCGCAAGGTCTTCGGCATGCGCACGGGGGAACCTCCTGTGCGCGCCAGCGTGGAGAGCTGAGTAAGATGAACCGTTTTTTTAGATATTCAAGAACAAACAATGAATTGAAAGATTATTGGAAGTATGAATGACGGAGGATACCTGCATGCGCCGAGCTACTCAAAGGAACATAAATATAAACATAAACAAATAAAGGAATATCTTTCAAATTGAGAATATGAAAGGCTCAATGAGTCGTGCAATATGAAAAACAGACTTGAATAAAAGTACTTAAAGCACGAAAGAAAAATGCGAATGAATTGCGAGACGAAGGCGCGTAAAAGTCATCCGCTCACCTCAGGAGCCTCTACTAGCTAGCCCTCCCGTCTCTCGCTCTTCGACATGCCCATTGAACCATGCCTAAACGCCCCTCTTGTTGGTTTCTGGGAAATGGAAATTCGAGTGAGTTTAGCAAATTCAATTATTCAATCGAGTGTCGGGCCTTTATTACTCAATGGAACAACTCGATATGCTCATCTGTGACCATTACGCTACAAGATTCCAAGCGCAGAGAAATGAAATATGCAAAACACATGAACTGCACGCTGTTGGGAATTCACAACTCATGGGTTCTTCTTGCGGGAGATATTCAAAACAGGCCTAGTCGAGCGCAAAGACATGCATAAGACTAAATATGCTTCACGGAATGACACTAACATGACAGTTCAGATTTACAAACATAGTCGAATCGTGTTCACAAATTGTTAATGGACAATATCAAAAATAGCTGCTTGATATATCATTTGCCGAAGACGGTTTTGTATTGCTTTCCTGTTGAAGAAGGGTGGGCATTTTACTCGAGACAGATCATTCGCTGCTTTAATAACCTTTCAGAGCAAAAAGAAATCACCCAATAAATCGATTGCAATGTTACTACCTGTAAAAACAAATTGTTTCATTGCAGATGAACAAGACGCATGAAGTGTATGGATCGGAACACTTACCCTGAGGAATGTTCCGATGGGACGGAAATATTTCACATAAATTTTGAATTTTTATCAAATAATAGTGAAATAACATTTCTTGAGATAATTATCGTTCAAAAACATCTGTTTTTTCATTACAATTATTCTCGATGAACGAATAATGTATTTACCTTCACTGTAACTCAATCAGGATAGTGTTTAGCTGGAAAAGATCAAACTATGATCGCAACAAAGGCTTAGCTTGCATTCTCGGATACCTACTGATAGATACCTAATCGTTCAGTGTGATACCCTTCTAGTGATCTTTTTAATTAAATTTCTTTGAATCTTAGAGACAACTAATTTCTTTTCCGTAGTATTCACTTTTTTTGCTTCCCGTCCATCACCAACCAACCCCCCTTCTGCTAAAATATTTGTTTTTAAAGTATTTGGAGAACCAAAATTTCCCCTCGATAAACTTTCATCGGAAAATTTCCGAGAGTTTTTCAATGTCTGGAAACACCCACACATATTCCACACTGAACGATATAAAAGCGTTTCCCTTTCACTGGAATTCACACTATTCGACCATGGAACGTTCTTACAGAACAGATGCGCTCTTAACCTGCATTTGCTTGATCTCCGTTGTCTATGCCGAGCTCCAAGACCACTTGATAAGAATGACGAAGTCAAAGGTATGACTCTGATTTCGGCCATTGTATACAATTGGCGGGTTGAAATTTAGGCGATCGACGCTTACGGAAACAACACGGAATATTGGAACGATACTTTCCGAATTCTTGATGCACAATCAGACGCCAACCTGTCCATTGGGTACAGGTGAAGGAGTTTTCGAAATTTCGTATATTCCTGAAAAAGGCCCATTAACGATGAATTAATCGACATCTATTGTCGGCGGAAATTCCTTCCGGAAGATACCGGTTATCACCCTGCGATTTCTCTCCACTGTTCTCTCGTTTCTCTAACCGCCAGACAACCAGAACAGTGGAGAGAGATTGCAGGGTGATGAGCGTACAGGCCGGAATGTTCATTCCGCCGACAAAAATATTATATTTCCAACTTTCTGTTTTTTGCCCCCATACAACCTCCAAATATGCAGCTCATCACTTACCACGTTTCTCGCAGCCCTGACACTCGTTCTTGGCTTGATTGCGGACAAGGGATGGCACAGGTGATATCGTTCCTGACTTACACATCCGGGAACTTCACTATATCAGACTGTCCATGGCCATTCCGATTTCCCTTTCCGCCGCCTGTTACATATTTGTCTTTACCTACTTGCATCAGGGCTGGAAGGTACCCTCATATAAATTTTGATTATAAGCAGAATTTAAACGATCATCTAAGTTCCTGCACCCCACTTTTCTTCTCGGTATCACGGAATTAGCATTCGGAATTGCGGGCGGCCACCTGACTGTTGTTAAGTAGCACATCTTATTGATCGTCCATTATTGCGCTGTTTCAGCAACGCATTCGTTTTCGCCAAAAGAATCCTTGATGTTGACAAAGTCGCAGTCACGAAAAGTTTCGACAACCTGGAAGTCGTTTCAGGAGTGGGATGTATGTACTCCTGTCACGACCTTTTAAGAGGCAATCTGCTCGCAGATCGAGGTGCTCGCGGTCCTGACAATTCAAGTTGGTTCTCCCGACCTGCCACTGGGTGTGTGGGTGGCCCTAGGGGTCCTGAGTACATTAAATGATATTTGACCCCAAACGCCCAAGGTCACGGGTT
>JACMIG010002539.1:0-14918 GCA_014805385.1 Levipalatum texanum | reverse complement strand
GCATTTCTCCAGACATCGACGTATCGAATGGTATCATTTCCATACGTCGACGTCTGGAGAAATGCACTCCCATTAAGACTGGCAATTTGCCAAGAAGTTCTTCCCAGTCCTTCTTTAAGAAGGACTGATTGGAACTTCTCGGTCAATATGGCATCGTCCGAAGAGGTTCCAGTAAGTCCTTTTATCAAGCGTATTTAGATGTGCCGTTTCTGCCATTACAATGCTGATGCTCCGTGTTCCTATATTTCATGCCAATTTCAAGCGGATCGGAGTCATCAAAATGCTCTACAGACTGCGACGCTCCGATCGACAAAGAAGCGGCAACAATGCGCTGTCAGCAAGCTTTGTTTATTTTTCTGTCGCTAACATGATTTGCCGGGAAAAATTAATTAATAATTTTTCAGGCGCACCCTTCCCTCCGTGGATCAGGAAACGGAGCTCTACTTCGCGCAGTTCAACCAGCAGATCACGAAGAAATAGACCAGACGATGGGTATGATGTTTGGATGGACGTGTGAGTCGATTTTCAGCTACCATTGTGAATTTTCAGAATCAAACTCTTCTCTTTTTTTATTGAATTTTCATATTCCAAACCTTAGGTGCGGCTTTTCAACCCTCAAAATGGTTGTACTCCGAGTCCCTGTTGTCAATGCTAGCTTCAAGCAAATCGGAATCATCAGGATGCTCCTCAGACTGCGGCGCGTCCAGTGGAAGAAACACGGAAACATTACGCCGTTAGTATATATTTCATCGGAGACGAGGCACAATATTATCGGACATCGCTTTGCTCAGCGCGATGAATTCTCTACTTCTCGCACTTTAATGTCATGATCGCAAAGATATAGATGTGATTTGTTTTTGTTATGATGCCCTACGCCAAGTTGTGAATACTTTGCATCACTTGTACTTCCTTTTCTATATGCAACGACGTTGTTTCCAATCCCCTTTGCTTCTAATTGTTTCCGAAAGCAGTGTGGTCTCGATCACGCCTTAGCCATGAAACGGATGTAGAATGAGCACCTCAAACGTGGGAAGTTAAACCGATATTGTAATATCGAACACGCGATATTGAGGGCGGACAAATGTTACATGATAATGGCGAAATCACGCGAATCCAAGGTGTCACAATTAGCTGCGGGCTCTCGAATGAACAGGGACTCGAAGGAGGCTGGCAGCTACAGCGCGCGAGGAATGTGATCTACGCTCTCGGGTCGAGTCGTAAGGCCGCAGGATCGTGTGAAAAGGAGAGAGCGCAGGCAACGAAAGGGCGCATGTCCCGTGCGGGGGGAGCGCGCATTCTCGTACCATAACATCTTTCTTACGGTCGCATCTTCTTTATGCCGGTCGTGAGATAGCAGGGGCTACATGTCACTACAGAATCTGACATTGACTGCAATGTAGTACTTATCTTTTGTGTAAACGTAGAATCGGTAATGTAGTCTGTAAGGAAGACCGAAGGTTGAAATTGAATGGTTCACAAGAACTCATGCGTTATGAGGTGCAGCCATATTTTCCTCAACGGACGTGAGAATGTTCATAATATCAGTATCCTTCAATCGTCACAACCACGCAAATACACCAAGTCTTTGTACCATTTTTGAAAAGTGCGCTATTTTTCCTGTCAACTGCAATCTAATAAAGTTGCTGACTTCTTGTGCGCAGCATCGCAACGTAGGAGCAGATGTGCTCACTACACAGTAAGCACATGCTAATTTGTTCCTGTTATTGCGGCATGTACCAGTTTCCCCCGGGAACTAATGCATTTAGGTGTTTCCTAGAGACATTTCGTCGGCTTTCTCACTTCGCTTTTCCGCGAGCAACTGGAGCATGACGCGATACTTTATTGTCTTTGTCAATCGCTCAATCTCCAGCCAATACTTTCCCATCTTTGAGTTGTGCTATTCTGTCGAGGTATTTGCCTAAAACGATCGAACCTGTGAAATGATGTTTACAGATATTTATTATTCTCCTATATACCCTATACTTCGTCATTGGATCCTTGACTATCTCGAGGTGAGAATTAACGATTGAGGAATAATTAATCGGGGAATATTGTTTTTGTAAGTTATCAACCGTATTAGAATAACGATTTGTCTTGGTTCGCAATATATTGTCCATAGTTCATACTGTAACGGTTAGGAAGTATCAGTCCGTCACTGGTCCTGACAATGAGACTGTAATTCGTGAGAACAGTCTAGCGTTCAGAGCCTTCTGCGGTTCCTGAGAATCCATCAACTGTTTCCTCTATAGTGAAAGAAAGCACTGTGGAGACTTCATGCCACGGTCCCAATGTCTTTTTATTTTCCCTATGGCAAAATTCTCGAAGCATACTCTCTTTCAATTGGTCGCTGTCTCGCAAACTCATTGTCAGTGAGAGTTAGAGGCACGTAGGCGCTCGACAATATGAGACAGACCAAGGAATGAAATACTGCCCGAGTTCACCAGAATGCCCAATTTTGATGAGAAGGAAATTGACCGTTAGATAGCCACTGTATTAACCGTGACAACAAAACCCAATTACAATCCAGTTACCTGAAAATAAATTATTATTATAACCAAGTGGAGACCGAATGTAGAGGTCATTGATGAGCACATTCAGGACCGTGTTGTTACATCGAAATGTTCGCATCATGACAATAAATCTGTTCCTGCACTACCTCGTCGCGTGTTATGCCCGTCTCGTACTTCTCTACTACGAAATACATGGTATACACTAGAGGATTATAAAAACGTTTTAAAAATATTTAAATCCAATGGCCTCAGCAAGTATCTTTCAGGCCTTCCGCTCTCTGAGGACGATCTCATTCTTCGCTCTGCTTGCATCGTACGAGAGATGATTCTCGGATTCATTACATCATGGTATCATACTGACTTACTCGCTTCAAACTCATTGAGCGGTGCTTTCTTGAGCTAGGAAGTGTGTGAGAAACGTGGAACAGCAATAATCGCAATGTTAGACATCACAAATGCCAAGAAATTTTCCATGGTTGTGCCTACCCGGCAGTTTGTAGTTTGCATAACGTTTGAATTCGAGTGCGCAAGCTGTACTCAATTTAATTATTTTAAATATAGTATAATGTTCTCCTTGCAGCACGGGTGCGGTTGCAATCGAGCGAACTATTGCCATGTACAACTGGAAGTGGTACGAGGTATGGGATTTTTTTCTGGCCGACGCTGATCTAAAGGAGTGTCTACGCACAAAGCGTTCCGAATGTATTGAAATGCATTCATTTAGATAGGTGTGATGCCTAATAAGTTTCTGCCAGTGCACTTTTGATCATCTTATTTCCAGCGCCAGAGCCCTAGCACCATCTGGGTCTTCATTCTCGTCGAAGTAATCACTGACTTTCTTGCACTCCTCAATGCATTTTGCCTGCATTTCGGTGAGACATTCAATTTCCACTCTAATTGAATGAAATCACTGACTTCTCACACGGGAAGATTTTGGACCTGCGAGTTGACCTCCAAGAACGGGTTGGTGCGTTCGACTCCCCAGGAGGGCAAACCAACGTTGCCGAAATATATTTTGCCCCTGGGCAGTTTTCGAGGTACTGTGGTAGATCAAAGTTCGGAAAATCGATATTTCCACTTTGCTTCGAATCGGGTCAAATCATAGGGCGCTGTGATTGGCGTCTCTCACTGATTAAAATGATATCTTATCGGACTCCCAGAACCGTTCCCACGCGAAGTTACAGCCCGAAATGTGAAGAACCCGGAATAGGTGTGTTTCTGGAGCTTCCTAGCTCGCAGGTTATGCATGATAGGAGTAGAAATTTTACATTATTTTTACATAAACGAGTAGATCTCTCAATTCCAATGTTGAAATCCGGGGTTGGAAGGGATGAATTGTCTTCGAAATTTCGAACCATGATACGGGTATCATGGTGCAAATCGAAAAACCTTTTTTACATTTCATCGCTAATGATGTACTCCAATGGTCATAAAAAGACATTTAGAGACGTTTTTGGTCAATTTCGAGCAAAAAATTTTTCCGACTTTTTCGAGGTAAGGGGGGACCTCATGGTGCATTCTGACCCATGATGGGGTCCAAAATCGGTGAAAATTTTTTTTTCGTAATTGATCAAAAACTTCTCTAAACATCTTTTTAAGACCGCTTGAACACTTTTAGTCGATTCCACCAATGTTTAATCGGAAAAAATGAACTTTGGTGGAATCGTGTTCAAACGGTCATAAAAAAGATGTTTAGAGAAGTTTTTGATCAATTACGAACAAAAAAAATTTTCACCGATTTTGGACCATGAAACCCCCATCATGGGTCAGAATGCACCATGAGGTCCCCCCTTACCTCGAAAAAGTCGGAAAATGTTTTGCTCGAAATTGGCCAAAAACGTCTGTAAATGTCTTTTTATGACCATTGGAGTACATCATTACCGATGAAATGTAAAAAAGGTTTTTCGATTTGCACCATGATACTTCGAAATTTCGAAGAAAATTCATCACTTCCAACCCCGGATTTCAACATTGGAATTGAGAGATCTACTCGTTTATGTAAAAATAGTGTAAAATTTCTACTCCTATCATGCATTACCTGCGAGCTAGGAAGCTCCAGAAACACACCTATTCCGGGTTCCTCACATTTCGGGCTGTAACTTCGCCTGGGAACGGTTCTGGGAGTCCCATAAGATATCATTTTGATCAGTGGGAGACGTCAATCACAGCGCCCTCTGATTTGACCCGATTCGAACCAAAGTGAAAATATCGATTTTCCGAACTTTGATCTACCACAGTACCTCGAAAACTGCCCAGGGGCAAAATATATTTCGGCAACGTTGGATTGCCCTCCTGGGGAGTCGAACGCACCAACCCGTTCTTGGAGGTCAACTCGCAGGTCCAAAATCTTCCCTTGTCAATCCACTTTTGAACTTCCAATTGAAATTCTAGTACTAAAGCTCCGAACCAAATGTCAGAGTGTGAGAGGGAATTGACTTATTCAAGATTTGAACATCTCTTGACTCATAACTTCCTGGGTTTCCTGGAAAACAATCTTCAACAAGCTATGTTTTCAGATTTGTGGAGCATCTACGCCACGATCGGCGTCCTGACGATCTACCTCATTTACAGCTTCGGGGTAATTTTTCGAGGCAAATCTCCCGGTAATATCGAATAGCTCCGTAGTGCAAACATGTGCAAATTATGATATAAAAGTAACAAGAGGGTCAAAAACTGATTTAAAGAAGGATTGGCAGCCACATTTCCACTCTTAATGGGGTGCATTTGCCCATACGTCGACTTTTGGAAATTTCGCATTTGAATCAGCCGGCGTATGGGCAAATGCACCCGCATTAAGAGTGGCAATTTGCATCGAAGTTGCAGCCAGACCTTCTTTAACTGACAACTAAAACGTGTTGCAGTCCGCGCTGCTGGTCTTCCGCCACAACCAGCTCGAATATCGACGATTGCGACGGAATGGAGCGGAGATCAACAAATATTCTCTCACTCGCACCTACCAGATTCATGAAAACCTCCGAGTCATGAAGGTATCAAACAAAGATTGTTCACGGCTAGCCGAAGTTCCTCCCTGTTAGGTCTGACAGAGGAGAGGATACATTTTTTCCTTTCAATTAGTAGCCTAGTCATAATCTTGACTCTAAAGCTCCCCGTCAAAATATTTTGCATTCCACAATCGACTGCAGATTCTGCTCTCGATTCTCATCAGCTCTGGAATGCCCAATCTCATTTGTTACATCTACTTTGCGTTGTACCTCTTGCTTCCTGACGATCCGCGATTCGAGCTCATTCGATTCATATCCGTCACGATGTACGATGTATGGATCGACATGTAAGTTCGTTCGTGTTATTTGCTGACAGTCATTTATTATACTTTTGGAAATTCATCATAGAATAAGTATTTAAACGTATTTACTAATGTTCTGCCATATAAATTGGCATCATGGCAAGAAGTTCCTGCCAGTCCTTCTTTGAGAATTTTCAGATGTGCCGTCTCCGCGCTTACCATGTTGATGCTCCGGGTCCCTATATTCCATGCCAATTTCAAGCGGATTGGTGTAATCAAGATGATCTACGGGCTACGGCGCGTCAAGCGTAATGGAAGCGGCAACATAGCGCTGTCAGCAAACTTTATACTTTGTTAGGTCGCTAATATGCATTGATCTTCTTGGAGAAAGATCATTTATTTTAAAAAAATCCTGAGAATATTTTGCGGTAAAAATAGGCAGTTAGTTGCCTGGGAGAGGGTCGGGTTTTCTGCGAAATTCTTTTTAGGAGTTCAAGTTGTCCTGTAAATTAGACCTCTCTCTCTCTGCAGGCGCTCCCTTCCCTCTGTGGCTCAAGAAACGGAGCTCTACTTCGCACAGTTCAACCAGCAGATCACGAAGAAATAGACTAGAAGAATAGAAGAGTTGGATGAGGATCGATAATCTATTACCAATATGACTAGATAAAGACTGTTTCTTCAGTGCTCTCCGATTCCTCGAAACTTATTTTGGCATCTTTACCGCCCCGAGCATCCCGGGTCCACGAAGAATGCGGAAGACAACGCAACTTGACAAAGTCCATAACATCAGAAATCTACAAACGCCACTAAAGTGCTATGGTCCGCCCCAACCTTTCCTTTTCTCGTTCTGATTGCGAAACTTTCCATCACTGGTGTCTCGGCGTCCAAACGGAACCAATAACGGTCCTTTTGGCAACATCGTTTGGTGAAAATGGGCAACAGGTAGACACAACTCTAGCCTTTGATTCCTTTTAATTGTGGAGATATTGAAAAGAACTGTCTGTAAACAGCACAAAGACTCGTATAGCCCCTCGACATGTCAGTGAGAGACAACTTCTGAAAGACCTCTATTCTTGCTGAATCAGATTTCCAATCGTATCAAAGCGTATTTTAGATGTGCCGTCTCCTCCCTGACGATGCTGGTGCTCTGGGTTCCTATATTCTATGCCAATTTCAAACGCATTACTATCATCAAGATGCGCTTCCGGCTGCGGGTAGTCAAACGGAAAGACAGCGGAAGCATTGCGATGTCAGCAAACTTTATGACATGCAAATATTAATTTATCTGCCCGGGGGAAATGTTCACTTGCGCAGACACAGTCGCTAGTCAGGCCACATGTACATTCTGACACCCCTGTGTGAGAATGCATCTGAATGTAAGACTGGCATTGGGCCGTGGTATTCTTTGTTTTTTTACGGAATTCAAATTGTCGTGTTAATTATAACAGATCTGCAGGCGCTCCCTTCCCTCCGTGGCCCAGGATACGGAGCTCTACTTCGCACAGTTCAACGAGCAAATCACGAAGAAATAGATTTCATAGCACTTCAGCCCCGTTATCCCCACCATAACGCGTTTCGATACTCATAATTCTGTTTCGGACAAGTCATAAAGAGTCCTCTGGAGCCTTCGGAGAGAGAGAACTGTTTGTGTAGATTGTTTGAGAGAACTGTTTGTGTTTGTGTTTTCATAATAGTTCCCATCCATCCCTGCTTATTTGAATATTTGCGCATGTGACGCTTGTTCGCACAACGGGTTATTCCCTTGTTGTGGCCCACGATCGAATAAATTCGGGGCCATTATTCGTAAGCAACAACTTTATCAACAATATCACCCGGGTCGTTCTAATTCACTCTTCCCGACAAGACCAATGACGGACTGCGCGCCTTTTTGATCCACATCTTTGACCACCCTTTTCATGCCCAGGAGGATTATGAAACGAGCGTTAGAAGAAGTACTGTCGACGAAACACATCTCACATGCTCAAGCTGGCGTCGTTTTATTTTTTATTTCGCATGCCAGCGATTGATTATGCCTTTTTTGCTACGTTTAGTGATGAGGGCGACCAGCGTTCATTCCGTATCGTAAATTCCGTGGACAATAATGTTCGCACGGGCCTACATGTTTTCCAAGATATCTCCCTTGGATATTCGAATCCTGTAACTTATGACGCTTGTAGGCACAGAATATTATTCCCCCTGTCGTGCCCTACAATCCAATAAAGACAATCCCGATGGTCTCGGGCATTCGATGTAAGGGGAATTTGTAAGGGGTTCTACCTCCCGGTTCCGTTGAACTCGAACTTTTCCCTTCCCTGAGCGCTAATGCATTCTGTGTAAAATGTCGCTTCCTTTGCATAAGGTCAGTGATCCATCCTCGGGGAATATTCCCAGGAACTTTCGTCTGGCTACGGTATTGCTCGCGAATTCACGGACTTGCTTCATAATGTACTCTTGCTATTGTCGCGAACCCAATTCCAGCGACATCCCTAGCTCGGACTGGGAATTTTCATGTCTTGATCAACAAAGATTCCTGTTTCATAGACAGTTTGGTTCTGGAAATCCAGTTTTGGAATTACAACAAAGGAAGGGACTTCTATTTCCTCGCTGGGACATGTAGAAAACTATGGGAAAATTGAATTGTAATGAAACTAATCGACTTTGAATGCTAAAGATCCCATGTCCTTGGATGTTCTCTCTTTCACCGGCTAATTGAAATATTCACCGGGAATTTTCTGTCGAGATTCCGAGCCGATTTCTAATCTCGCTACTCCGATTGGAAGCGGACAACAAGGCGGCAAATGGCGGAAACATTCCGAAGCCAGCCGCCGCACTTCGATTGCCTTGTCTGTCTTGCGATACGCCCTCGTCACTTTTGTAGTGACACCTACAATTTCGCAATTCGTCCGGCCCCTTCCCATATTTCAGCATCGAAATATTTCCCTAAAATCTCGAAGCTTAGGAACTAGAACGCTTTGGATGGCCGGCAATATTCGAGCGTACTTTCTTGTAGCGTGTCCTTTCGCCTGTATCAAGTCACGAAATCGCTTGTGACTCAGGGAATATGTGTCATTCCTGTATCCCTTTCGGATTGAAATTAATCAAGCGTGCAGCCGAGGATTCTGGTCTGTATTCCCCCGCATTCATTGTAGCGCTTACAATTGTCTTATCCGGACCGTATTTTCAAGATGCAAGTTTAATATCTTCAGAAGGAAGTATCTTTGAACTTCATCTGGTCTACGAGGATAAATGAAAAATAGAAGATGGCGTACTCGCGGTCTTTGTTCTACTAATGCATGTTTTCGATGCAGACCACCAAGGTGCGCAGTCTGGGATGTCCTCAGATCTATGATAACTATACGTTGTGTTGGAGTTGTGCATCGTCTTCTCTTCCCACGGTCTACCGTACCATCTGTGCGCCCTACCGTACCTTCTAGGCGCTCTACCGTACCTTCTGTGGTCTACCTTATCCCCCCTGCTCTGCAGACGTCTTCCATGCGCGTTTCCGATTGTATGTGTAGCTCATTCGCGTAGACAAATAATATTATCCACAAGCTTCAGTATTCGAGCTGGTTGAAAGACCATTCGCATTACTGTTGATTGTCGTATCCAGTTGTGTTTTCTTCTGCCTTCAGCGACATTTCCACTTCGCTTCATTCCCTTTGACTTTATTACGTAATGAATCCGCATGTGACTGGCCTTGAGTAAATGAAAAAATGTGTTATTCCCGTTTGGCGTTCGACTTGAAATTAATCAAGCGTGCAGCCGAAGTTTTGTGAGTCACTAGTTCTGCCTGGATGCTTTGTGTTTTCTGTTCTCCCACGCAAAGCTATTGTGGCAAGGAAATATTGTTGATGTTATGGTTATCGTCCGCAGGCAAAATAGACGGAGCTACTGTACTTATCTCAACGCGATGATTTCCCTGTGATAATTGTTTAATTTTTTCTTGTTAATCTGAAATGATGTTATGAACTGCGCGTATGTTAGTGTAGATACCGAGGGAATATAGTATAAATAAGCGTAATTATAGCTGGTTGTTCAGGTCTCCCTAAGAGGGAATGGGTCGCTTCTTTATTGTCTTCGTCAATCGGACAATAACCGACCGCCACTTCCCTGCCTTCGAGGCAATTTACGGTCTAGAGGTGTGTTTTTCATGCCAGACTATGAGGGTTTTTGTCAAGCCATAAAGAAATCGCATAAAGTTCCTATCCGATAACGAGAAATGGGTAAAGCGCCAGAATATTCTGGACACTTCCGATGCTTATTTCTCAATAAATAAAAACAGTAAAACACAATCGTCATAGATGAACTGTCCGCTAGTAGCGTAAAATGAAAGGAAAAATCCAAAAAAAAATTAAATTAAATATTTATTCAGCTCCTCTTCACACTCTTCTTCTTCCTATTCGCCCCGTTCTTCTACATTGCTGTAGGCAGGTACGAGGAATTTAGAGACTGTTTGAAGTTCAGCCTCATAGCGCAGTGGCTAAAGTTCCCTGCTCGTGGTACGAGAGTCACGGGTTCGATTCCTGGCCCTAATTAAACCCTCTACAGCACCCGCGTCCTCCATCGTAACATCCGCATAATGATCATAAATCTTCACGCGCACTACATGGCAGCCGTCACCGCCCGACTTATCCTGATGTGGTATCAGTACAATGGTAGGACACCTCAGTTTAAAGAAGGACTGGGAAGAACTTCTTGGCAAAATGCCAGCCTTAATGGGAGAGCATTTACCCATTCGTCGACGTATGGACAAATGCACTCCCATTAAGACTGGCATTTTGCCAAGCACTTCTTCCCTAGCTTTCGACACGGAACTTACTTCTATGCTTTTGTCTAGACTGTGATAAGCCTATAATTGATCAAGAGATGCTTATTGTCGAGAACCCAAGCGCAAAATACATTGCGTTCCTAAACATTTGTTTGTGTGTTCTCAACAATCACGAACGGTGATAAACACAGTAATAAGATAACCTCTTTAGATGTCCCGTTATCCGAGGACGATCTCCTCTTGCGAGCATGCTGCATCATGCGCGAGTGCATCGTCGGATTTATGGCTGCCGGGTTTGAGGATTTATTTTTCTCTATTTTCATTTTTATATTTTAGAATCGGAGCCATCGGTATCGAGCGTGCTATCGCAACGTTTCACTGGTCGTGGTGAGTAGTTCATAGAAATCAACTTCAAGAATTCCGGGTGGACACTTTCTAAACTTCGGAAGTTGTTTCTCAATCGGTGCATCTTTCAAGGGAACTTTGCTATTAAGCTCGGACAATTCGAACAAGACCTACACTAGATAATTAAAAGAGCTCAAGCATCAGAACTGGACTCTCATATTTGTTTCGGCTAAACTAATTCTCCTGTGCGGGAACTTTTATAATGGAGGATCTTGAGGTACGAGCGCGAGTCGCCCTCCACCATCATCGTATTTCTGTTCGTGGAATTCGTCACGGATGCCCTCGGCCTCTTCGCCTCCGTCGGATTGCACTTTGGTTATTCTCCCCCCTTATTATTGAGGAACCGATAGTGTTTCAATCTCACATGATATAATGCGTCCTGGTGTAGTAAACTTCCCCTGCCTGTAAAGTGCACTCCCTGCACGCAAGAGTGCACTTTTCAGGCAGGGGAAGTTTACTACACCAGACTTTTAGCTGCACCTATCTAATAGATATGTGGTCTGTACTCGCTTCGTACCGAGCGACCAGTTTGAAATAGCTATTACCGGAATTCGCAACTTTCGTAATACATGTTTTCCTCACTGCATACACTATCGGCGGAAATAACTGTACGGAATGCATGCACATTACTCTCCGGCAAAATATTCTGTTTATCAGACGAATCTCCCACCTATCTGATATTTGACCGGCTATAAGGGATCTATTACAAGATTTATTGTCGACGGAATAAACGTTCCAGACAAAACGCTCATCGCCCTACGATCTCTCTCCACTGTTCTCTCTTTCTCTAACCGCAAGACAACGAGAGAACAGTGGAGAGAGATCGTAGGGCTATGAGACTATTGTCAGGAACGTTTACTCCGCCGACGAAGTGCTCACGTTGCTGGAACTCCCACGATTCCGAACAACCACAATGCGTTTATTTTCAGAGCTCTTCTCCATCTACGTCATGATCGGACTTCTTACGCTGTACCTTGTGTACAGTGGCGTGGTGAGGATTTAGAACGCAGATATCATTTACCAAGCGAACCGATTTTTGATGTACTTTGGGTACGATTCGGAAAATTCGGAAAATAACAATTACGTTGACGACAATACAGGCAACAAGTGTCACGTTCGTTTACAATCTTCGCACGTTACGGAAGCTCACTGAAAATGGAGCTCAGGTAAACAATACTGTTGCGGAGGATATCAATTCTTGATATTTTTAGATCAACGAGTACTCGCTCGCCCGCAAGTTCCAAATTCGCGAAAACATCCAGGTCATGAAGGTATGCCATGGTTTTCTCTCTTGCATTGTCGAGAACCCAGAAGTCCAAAGCAGCTAAATTTTTGGGTTCCCGACAATATCGAAATTCAGGCCTTCATCCAAATGGCCCTGCCTTCTGCCATTCTCAACCTGCCAGTGTACGCATTCTTCGGAGTGTATCTGTTCGGCCCGAAAGAATGGGAGGCGGCGCGCTACCTCTCCATCGCCATGTACGACTTGTGGATCGGAATGTGAGGAATCATTGTCATTTGATTTTTCCAGGGCATTTATCCCTGGGAATCCAAATAATGAGAAAATATAAACAGCTACAAATTCACAACGGGCACATAAATTCGTAGTTTGTGGGTTCCCGACAATTTTTATGTACGTTAGGTTCTCACAGCGTTTCGATGAATGGAATGAGGCTCCCATCGAAAGGTGGGAATTAATTGAAATCCAGATACCACTATACGGATTATACGGGAGTTTTGGAAAAAATATTGGCTCAATTTGATAGTCAGCGGCGGAAAATAAAATTATATGTGGTAAATCTTGTTTCTTGGCGCTGTCGGAGCGACGTGTACCGAGCATGACATCACTGTCCTATTGTAGCCGGGGAACGTTGAAAACAGAGGGGATGGTCGGTCAGAAAGGTCTAATGGTCAGCAGGAATATCTGAACAGGCTGGTGATCGGGGATTGTAGGTTGCCGTGGATTAGTCAGCCCAACGCCTATACCGTATACGTACCGCTTTGTAGACTTATCCCATGGCCGTTCAGGGAAAACAGCGAATACATCAGTCCTCATTGTATTTATCTTCGAGGGCAAAAGGTTCCGGACAAAGCGTTTGGGTTCCCGGCAATAAAATAAGCTCTAAGAAAATGTAAATTCCACTTGCAGCTACGCATCAGCAATGTTCGTTCTCGTGATGTTCAATGAGCCGAGCATCAATCTACAGGTATTCTTGAGAAATTTCGAGCAAACGAGCAGATTACACTATTGTCGAGGCAT
Organism: Levipalatum texanum; assembly: GCA_014805385.1. Lineage (NCBI taxonomy): Eukaryota > Metazoa > Nematoda > Chromadorea > Rhabditida > Diplogasteridae > Levipalatum > Levipalatum texanum. The sequence continues at coordinate 1,731 of JACMIG010002539.1, read as the reverse complement.
CGAATCAAGCGGAGTACGCGCTATTATTGTCGAATAAACGTTCCGGACAATACGCTCATCACCCTACGATCTCTCTCCATTGTTCTCTCGTTTCTCTAACTACCAGACAACGAGGGAACAGTGGAGAGAGATCGTAGGGCGACATATTGTCATGCACCCCCTGAGTTGCCCCAGGGTTGCAAGCGCGATCTGGTGTGGCGACAATACAAGGCTATACGACGACATGTGGAGGTCGAGCAACCAGCACAGAAGGGCTGCCGCTCTCCGTACCGCCCATATAACCCGACACGATGTGAAGTGCGATAAAGACGAGTGGTATAATCAACACGATTTATATAGAGAGAGTCCTGGATGGATAATGCAACGGATGAGTCATGAGAAGGGGATGAAGGTAATGCGGGTCACGCGAAGGGAAAAGGGATGCTTGGGAATACTTCACGATAATATATCAAGCATAATCCTACTATACCGAACACGTGCCATGACGGCCGCTCCTCCCAAGACTTGTAATCACCCCGTCCGAGTGACGTGGTGAAACGGGCGTGGTGGGACCCTCCGGCAATTGCGGGAGTACGATACTTGGCAAGATGCCAAGGAGGGTTTGCTGTGTCAGACTCATGACCGGGGATCGCCCCTGCTCATCCGATGACTATATAATAGCTAGTTTGGGATGAGTTGCCGGTGACCGTGGGGAGGGCAATGTTTCCCGCCCTCACGAACCGCCCGGTTCACCACACATATTGCCCGGAACGTCTATTCCGCCGAGAATACGTCCAGTGGAAAATGTGCCTTTTACAAACTCTTGGATTCTTGTTTCAAGCCAATTTTCTGAAATGCGTCGCATTTCCTACACGGCGAAACAGCATATCCTAAGCCTCGTTCATTCCCTCGAAAGATCACGAGGAGCCTAACAGACTTATTTATACCGTTCCAATCTCCGGAAACTGAGTTAGTCAAATTGGCGAATATCAAACATCGGTTGTTCACTTATGGAAGAAACTTCCCAGAATAGGTGTACATGCTTTAGTGTTTCGATGAATTTCCACTACCGGCAATTACCTATATACTAACACAACGTAACGTCGTCCGTCCGTCCGTCTGTCTGTCTGTCCGTCCGACACGTCCGTGACGCTCAGTTTGCGATTCCTATAGGATTTTCTATTCTACGGCTGCAGATAAAAAGTGTATCTACATTTGGTATCAATCGACTTGAAATAATGTGGCAAGTAATAATAACGCATTATAAAAATATTTTAACATGTTAGAACGTGTTTTTATCGCTAAAATTGCGGGAAAATGCTCATTTTGTGCTAATTCACTCAAATATTGCCATATTTGATATCAATCGACTCGGAATGAAGTGGAAAAAATAATAACGCATTATAAAAATATTTTAACATGTTAGAACGTGTTTTTATCGCTAAAATTGCTGGAAAATGCTCATTTTGTGCTAATTCACTCAAATATTGGCATATTTGGTACCAGTCGGCTGGAAATGATGCGGCAAGCAATAATAACGCATTATAAAAATATTTTAACATGCTAAAACGTGTTTTATCGCTGAAAATGCGGGAAAATGCTCATTTTGTGTTACTTCACTCAAATATAGCCGTATTTGGTGTCTTTCGACTCGAAATGATGCGGCAAGAATTATTAAAACAATTTAAACGTGTTTTGACATGTTTTAAAGTGTATTTTCGCGCCCAAACGCCGTATTTCACCGAATATTCA
>JACMIG010002537.1:3857-14923 GCA_014805385.1 Levipalatum texanum | reverse complement strand
ATGGTCATTTTCCGTTTTGGTGCAACGCAAATATCGATGCTTAGACCTCCGAAATCGGAAATTTCGTTTACTTAGCCGTCATCGCGAGAACTTCAGCTACAAAATGCGTTTTTCCCCGTCCAGATTCGACCTTTCTGTCGCAAGTTATGAGGAGACGAAAAAGTGTCTCAATACTTTTGTGCGATACTGTACGTAATACGGAGACGGACTGTGAGGTACGTATATTATATCTACTCCTGTATAAAAGGCGATGTATGTCCCTCTGTCTGTCTGTAACGAAACCCACCGGCTGGCGGAACCCACCGCCGCAGGCGGTGGGGTCCGCCTGGTACGGTATATAACAGACCTCCAAGAAAGATAATTTCGAGGTATTTACTGCACACCGAACGCGTTCTCGCCCAGGATTCGATATGCTGAAACATGGATTCAGTTTTCTATTCCCTGGACTCAATAAAACTGTGCGCGATTTCTCCTTTATTTTTGCAGATCTCTCATTTGCAACAGTATGTATCGATTTTTTTTATCGGAAACGCTGATTTACAGGGAATGCAACAGGATCCAGCGGCTAAGAACATGGAACGGTCAGAAGTGAACTACACGGACCTTGAGCAGGTTATATTAAATGAAATCAGGCTAAAACAACAAATGGAAACATATTTTAGAAATATGCTGCACTCCTAGACAAGAATGAGCAAGCGGACAAGGTGAAAATTGAAACAAATCAGAAGCCCGGAAAAAATGAAATTTTCAATCAAACCATACTTCAGAATTATGCGATTCTCGTAGAGAAGAACGAGAAAGCGGACAAGGAAAACGCTGAAGCCAAACAGGAGATCGAGGAATTGAAATCCACCGTTGCCACTCTTCAGACGAATTTGGGAAAGATCGAGAAGAAATACAAAAATGTTCTAATCACAGTATGATTTGTTTAATTCAACCAAGAGGCTTCTTTTCAGCTGGCAGGAAAGTAGACGAGGAACCGCAACAATTTACTGTAAAGTATGAAGGGCACGAACTCTAAGCATGAAATAATCACTTTCTAGTTTAATATTTTGTTCACGTTTTCGCGCCCGTTCATCATGATCTCTAAATGGAAAAAATTTAATCATTTTCTAAAAGTTGAAAGGTGGTAGAAGGTTGAAGGGGCGAATCTCGGATAGGTTGCCTAGTGATCAGAGGTATTATCGGCGAACCAACCATGTATTAATTTCACGCCTAGGCGCGACACTCTATCCAGTGTCTCTGACCTACCAGACGACGAAAGAAACGCCGTTTTCAATGGAGAGAGAAGGAACGCGAATTTATACACGTTTGGTTCGGCGATAATAGCATATGAAAAAGATGTACTGTTTGGTGAATCAAGGAAGATAAGGCGGGAAGTGGTCAAAATCACTTTATCAGTAGAACTTTATCCAGCACGGTGAATCCACGACAATTTTGCTCCATTCTTCCACTGCCGCATTCCCTTATGAATCATGTAATCGGACAGCCGATTACTTGCCTGCCAACTGTAAAGAAGATCTCTCATTTAGAGGAGAAATGAACAAACTTAGAGATGGCCATCGTTGTCTTTCTTCTCCAGTATTTCCAAGCTTTTTTGGAGCGTACTGACGGTCGATTTCAATTCTTCGATCTTTTGATTGCACTCGACAATCTCCTTTTTCGCTAGCTCATTCTTGATTACGAGATCAGCGTATTTCTGAAAAAAATCTCAACTTGCATCTTTTTTTATATTTTTACAAACCTGCTCAAGATCGCCGATGTTGGCGCTCGATTTATGGCCAGACGATCCGACGCGCTGAAAGGGCATAGCTTGTTGATTATCCTAATAGCATCAAGCGAATACCTCACTGGAGTTCTTGCATGCAGGAAAAGGCATGGATGCCTTGAAGATACGGACTGATTCTCCTTCTTGAATTATGACGGTGGATACAAAGATTTCCACAGAATCATCTTCAGTGATCCGAGTCGCAGTCCATTTCACGGTCCCAGGGAATAGATTGAACGCGTATCTGCCTACTACTCCCATGCCAACGCAATCAACAAAGTACAAGTCAGAGGCTCCTATCAGAACTAGAAAACGGTCTCCTAATCGGGTAATATCGTAGGCATTAAAAGGAACGAATATCTCGCTAACTGCCTTGTAAACGCCGTTCACGAGCTCATGAACAGCGATTTTGGAACAGTGTTCAAAAGTGTGACAAAGAAAGAACTTATCATTTGTAAAGTAAAAGTACTGGTCAACGGAATCGAACTCTTTCCACTGAAGCAAGGCCTGGGAGGAATGAGGTCCAATAAGAGAGAATTCAGTCTCCCAACTACCTACGACAAAATAGTTTTGAGAGTTGTGAAGAATGAAACTGTACAAATCTTTGGGTGCTTTGACCTGTAAAGAGGGGATTTCCTCGGCAAATCGACTAGGAATGACTAACCCTCTCTATCCTCAGCATTCCTTCCTCATTCGTAAGGCATATTGCTGTCCGGGAGTCCATGCCGGCAATGCAGAGCGTATTCCCGTCTCTGAGTGCCGTCCACATTGAATCCCTGAAGGCGTCCGTCGAAAGAACTGTGCATTCTTTGTCATCTCTGAAAAAGGGAAGCTATTGGATTTGGAGCGAGTGGCTGACCTGAAGGTTAGAACTTTGAATTTATTCTCTTTGTGGTGGCAACGAATGTGTAGAAGATCGGGGAAATCCTCAAGGAAGAAGATTCCATTGGTGTAGTCAGGAAATGTATCGTATTTCCCGTTGAGTAGCTGCTCGAAAGCTAGCGTGCGCGGTTGATTCATCTGAAACAGGTGGTTGTTTTAGCAAAGTTAACAGCGTGATGGAAAATACGCAATGGAGAGTGGGCGAGGTCGTTTGAAAAGGACGATGACAATGATTCATCGTTATCGGTAACGAGCACACATTCAATACGCCTCCGCCCTATTTGGGAACAGCAGAGATAAATGTGTGCGTCTGATCAAAGGATCAGAGCAAGGCATCGATGCAAAAGTAGGGGCATTCTTTTCGAGGATCAAACCAAAAATTTAAATAGAGGAAAAAGGAAGGCTAGAAACGACTAGCAAGACCAAAACATAAGCTTCGTCGGTGGAAGGCGCAGGAGTTGCACAATTTTAGTGCCGAGAAGGTTCGCTGGATGCGAGTTGGATTCATAGGAGGAGAGAGTGAGAGAGATTCATGGCATTTGTCGATGCAGAGCAACGTGTCCCAAGATTGTGCAATATCGTTCAGCACATGGCACATGTTGTGCTATCTCTTTCTTCCCTCCGCACATGCCTTCTCTCCGGAATTTTTGACGGTTAGAAAATTGAATGGCTCAGATAAGTTGGACTTCTTGAAGCCTTTTTATGCTAGTGTTCATTCTGACCTGCGAGACCAACCTCCTTCTTCAAGAACTTCTGATAATTTATTCAGACCGGAACAAAACTGCAGAATCGTCGTACCGCGACTGAAGGACTATCCTATAAACGATGAAACAATATGGGAATATACTAAATTGTTCTGTTTGTGAGTGCCACTAAAAGAGCGAATTATTGCAGAGAAAAAGCGAGGCTGCGGGAGTGGCAGAGAATGACGGCGAAAAGCTGCACAAATAAAATGCGTAATTTGCGAAAGCAAAGAAAAACCGGATCGACCACGAGACGACAAAGATCAAAAGAAGGAAAACAATTGCAGTAGGAATTGATGAAAAGTTAGGTTGAAGCTCGCAAAGAATTTGTTTGAGAAACATCCTTGAACAGTTGGGGAGGCAAATACCAGATGAATCGGAACGGAAATATAAACATTATGAAGAAGGCCTACTCAAGATATACCTAGGATAATAGGGACGCATCAAAAAGACGCCTCAATTATTGCTGTGAAATACTCAAAATGGGCAACACGAAGATGAATTCTCACAGAGACGGTAGAAACGAATCGTAAATATAATATCGGAGATAGAGGTACGGAGGGGGAGACTGGCTCGAATCAGGGGGGAAGGCTGAAAGAAGGGCAAAGAGAGGTCACTTCTCGGACGAGGCATCTCCGTTGTCCCGGAGGGCAAAGAGGACGCCCTGGTAGGTGATCCCGTTGATCTCCATGGAGACGACCATGGAGGCGTCGTTGGAGCCTCCGTCTGTAAGAGGGGAGATATTGTCGTGCACCACATCTGTATTATTCCCATGATATGAGGGATGGGCGTACCCTGCTTCTGACTCGTAATCTTAAGGTTGGCCGTGGGGATGGCGGCGGAGGAGGCGGAGACGTTGGCAGTCGCCGTGGCCGCCGGCCCTTCTTCCGAGGCCGAAGGGGAGAGGCGAGAACGCTTGTGAGCTGCAAGAACAGGGGTGTTCACTTCAAGACCCGGTAACTTTGAGAGAGAAGTTTGACAATTTCCAAACTTTTCAATTTTTCTCAAAGTTACCAACCGCACGATAGAGCGGGATTCTGATCCCATTGCAGTTGACGAATATAAAAATGTAAATATGCACAAATCGACAACTTTTTGGAAATATATTCATGTGCGTTGTCCACGAAATTTTTTTTATTCTGTGCCTATTTTCGAGTGTAGCACGATCTTCTCACCAGGTTCGATTCCGCTCTCGAGGGAGGACCCCGCGGAGTCCCGTCCACTTCCCAGTGGAAGGGCGGGGGTGGCAAGGGGCTGGCGAGCGAGGGAATCGAAGGCCGCCCGCTGGGCCCTCTCCATCTGTCGCTGGTGCTCAGCGAACATTGCCTGCATCTGTTCGGCTCGGAAGGCTGAAAGGGAGGCCATTATCTCTGTCTTATCAATGTTTATCAAGTCAAATATCAATGAAAAATTATATAAAAAGTTGGAAATATGTTTAAAAAAATAGAAGTAATAAAATCATTTTATTCCTTACCATTCATGATATTCCCCGGGTGTCCGTGGGGCAGGGCCGAAGGAGAGCGCGCCTCTCCATTATCGAAGAGGGCTGAAGGATTACGGTAGATAATGAAGGGCTGATCGTAAACTGACGTCCTCCATTGATGCGTCCGAGTAGCGAAGCAGCAGCGGCAGGATTGGCGAGTGGGAAAGGAAGGGAGGCGAGGGGTCCTCCCGGGGGGCCAGAGCCGGGACCACGACGACCCTCCCTGAAGACCCTGCACCGTGCATTAGGACGGTGTCTTCGACATGGAGGGCGGTTAGTTTAGAGATATTCTATTTTCACTCAGTTAGCAGAAAAGAAACGGACGGACTGGACGGCACAGGTATTTTGTTTTTGATTTGTTTCCGAAAGTTAGAAATTTTGAATTTTAGAAAGTGCAGAAGGACTAACCGCCGGTTGCCGTCGATGGCCTGCTGGAGATCAGCGTGGGAAGAAAAGCCCTCCTTGTCGCACTCGTAGTCGTATAGGTACCTAGTAAGATAACATTACAAACTCTTGAAAATTAATGTGCTTTTCTTACTAATTGTGTAAGCGAATGCCCTTTTTTGAGATGATTTCCGAAACAATATTTCATTCACTAAACCCCACCGTGCGGCAACTTTAGAAAAAGCAAGGTCTCACTTCTGATACTGCGTCCTGAGCGTGAAGGCGGCGGAGGTGATGGAGGAGGGGAGGTTGAGGCCCTTCGTGATGTCCCTCCACTTCTTCTTGTTGATGATCTCGACGAGGCCTCCGTTGTGGATGACGAGGCGGTAGAGCTCGTAGAGATCGAGCACTTGCTTTGCCATGATAGGGATGCGAGTGACGGGCTTGCCTGGAGAGAAGGGAATGAGAAAGAAGAGAAGGCAGGGGGAGAGGAGATGGAAGAAGAACAGGAGAATGTGGAGAAAGAGGAGGAAGTGGAGTGAGAGGATGAAGAGAAGAAGGTGGCGAAGGAGGTCATGTAAGGAAAGAGGGTGAGAAAAATGAGTGGGAAGAGAATGTGGGAGGCGAAGGGATAAGGAGGGAGGAGACAATGGAAGAAACGAACCAATGCGATGCATGAAGCTGAGCCAGTCATCGAGCCACTCCTTCCGCTTCTTGTCGTCCGAAAGCTCGTACAGCTGCAAATTGAACCATCTTTTCTCCAGAGCCATTTATCGATTTTCCGAGATCAACACAAAGTGTACTGTACTGTGATTCTCCATGCAGGTCCCTCCCCTGCCCTCTCCCCTCTGCCCTCCTCGATGTATCAGTCGATGCTCTTCCCCTCCATCGCCCCCTCTCCACTTCTTCTCACATACACACACAGTGAATGCAGAAGTGAGCACATCATCACGGGAGAGGGGCCATATGATCCCCCCTCCCCTTCCCCTCCTCCCTTGCACTCGGATTGTTTGCGATTCGCTTTATATCACTTCTCTGGCCCCTCGTCTCCTTCCTACCGTAATCCAATTCGACGGGGCGCCATCGTAATCAGTGGCGCATAAGCCATAAGCCCGTCTCTCCTAGACAATGGAGTATCCTTCCTTCCGTTGTAAATCAGCCGCCCAGCCCCAGTTACCCATCTCATTACGAGTAAGAAAGTAGTCTTCCCCCTCTTCTCTCCCCTGTCCAATTTGGGCGTGTCCTCGAATGGAAGTAATAACTGCTCGTCTATGATACAGGGGCCGGTTAGAAGAGGGGAGAGACACTCCAAATGTCATTCCTTCAAGGGCCGCTCAAATTCCCAGGGCGGATTTGGCCGGGCCTCTCTCCATCAACAGCGAAGGAGCCTCACTTTCTAATTAGCTCCAGCCGCTCATAAGTCATTCCCTCTCTCCCTCTAACCATATTGAGAGGGAGTCTATCCACATGAATGGAAGGAGGCCAAATGTGTCCCCCCCATAAAACAATACAACCACTGCCCATTCTGGGTGAAGTCTTCAATTACTGGTCTCGTACGGGACAAAACCGAGAATCGCCAATGAACTCCCCGCATCCCACACCTCGGCTGGTCCGCCAGGCAAAACAAATTGGCCATGGATGGAGGGAGAGAGAGTGGAGCGGGAGAGGAGACACCAGAGAACGCAAGAAGCCCCGCCCACTTTATATCGCATGAGCGAGCAATGGAGATGAGAATACGGTACCTGCTTGAATTGCTCCTCGTAGCTCCAGTTGTGGCCACTGCCACTGCCGTCATCGTCCGTTTTGATTCTGCAAAGAAAATGTTGGCACATTGCCAAGAATCCCAGTAATCACCGCAAGTCCTGAATACCGTACCCAATGCTGAGGTCCTCGGGCTCGACTCCCATAACTCCCGACATCTCGTTCTCATCGTCTTCTCCTTCGAGGACAGGCGAACCAGCGGCCGCGAATCCAGAGGCCAATTGAGCCAGGAGCTGCTGCTGCATCAGGGGATTTCCTCCTCCTTCAAGGAACATTTGATCTTCTCTTGCCCTTCTTCATGGATACCTTGAAGTGCAGCGAGGAAGTTGAATGGGGATCGGGCAAAGTTGCCGAGGCCTGTAAGGGGTCCTTGGTATCCATTTCCATGACTACCTCCTCTCCATCCTTTCTTCCCCTGGATTTCCGACTGAATGGGGCCGGAGCTTTCCTAATTGAGGAGGAGGTAGTCATCCTCTCCCTCTTCTTCCCTTGACGCTACCACGGAATATCTGATTCTTCCACGAAGGCCCCAGACAATGGACCAATGTCGTAATACGGAGGCTCTCTCGGTATCTATGGGAGACCTTCCACCTGACTACAGGGGCGATGTATCAGGAGGTACAAACCAAGGGTGGAAGTGAGTCGTTGGAGGGCCTTTTGCTGCTCGGCCAAGTCGAAGACGCCGCTCCCGAGACCGGAGTCGTCGGCGGGCGAGGGAGAGGCCTCGTTGGCCTGAAGAAAGGGAGGAGAGGTCAAGGAGGGTAGGGAGGAGTCAACAAGTATTCATTGCTAGACACAAACTATGCAATGGGGAAGAGTTCTTTGCTCAAAGGCCAGGTGATGGAAATAAGACTACTTGTAACATCTCGTCTTGAATTAGAGAAAAGTAGGTTTGTTTTAAAATGCCATCCAAAATACGGCCGTAAGGATTGAAAGCATTCAGTGCGACTTGCATATTTGAAAAAAGTCGGAGCCTCTTACATACGAAAGATTCAGGTCGCACAATGGCTACTCCTTCGAACTTCCTTGGCAGGCTCACCTCGGCAGATTCACTGCAGTGGGTGCTTCCGTCGACGCCATCGTCGGCGTCCTCCTTGAGGTTCTCCGCTCCGTCGACCTCCGTGTTGAGGATCGGCGTCGATTCCATCGCCAGCATGGGGCTGTAATTAATTAGCCCTGATCACTCCGCGACACAAACGCGCCGGGTTAGAACAGCGGGGCCGGGCGCTAGAACGTCGGCTGGAAGTGACGTGGCTATTCGTCACTCGACTGACAAATGACCCCAGCCACGCCAGAGAGGGCAACATGGAGAGCGACGAGAGACATCCAGTCAAGGAGAGAGGACAGACAAACAGAGTGAAATAAACTCTTATGAGTATGATAATAAAGCTCTCCCTCATCTTCTCTTCTCCATCCCCCCGAAAGTTATTACACAACTAACACACACTGCATTTACCTGCCGCCCTCTCGATCTGAGAGGATCATTCCCGTGTCCTCTCCCCCTCCCTCTCCCCTTCCCCCTCCCAGCCCCGCATACCCGAGCAGGGGGTCGGGGCGCTCAAAAACATATAATGGCCCACTCCGACTCGCCCATCAGCCCCCACTCTCCCCGCTCTCCTCTGATCAATTTAATTTTTGCGAGCAGCGCCCAGCGAAACAACTGACGAAGGAGGAGAAAGCTAGGAGGAGGAGTGAGAACACCCCAGGTAGAAGGGGAACAGTCGTGTAAGGCGCAGATTTATTACACTGTTCCAACCGGATCGAAGGTGTGAGCCCTCCTTTAAGAGACGCGGATACAGGAGTACTGTAAGTGCAGATGAAAGAGAGGCGGGGGGCGAATGAAAGCGATCCCCCTATCGTACAATTGGAGGGGGGGGGTGAATTGAGAGGAGGAGGGGAGGGGGGCAGCCGTGGATGAGTACATACATAAGAGCATCAAACATGTTGCCCTCGTCTCTCCCTCCTAAACCTCGCCCCTAGATCTTGGATTGCACATTGTCAGTCTTCCTTCTCGTTGTCTGACTCTCTTGCCTTGCCATAATCTCTTCCGTAGATAGTTCAATGCGCGAATGAAGCCGCCCTGCCCCCGTGTGCCAATTGCTCAAACAGAAATGGCGGAGATAGAGGCGCGGGAGACGTCACACGCTCAATCTGGAGACTTATTCTACACGAGTAAACAGGCGATCGAGATTACGGTAGTATTATGGAATCGGGAAGAACAGAGGAGGAGCTGGACAGTGGTTCTCCTGATTGAATAAGAGGCTTATCGTCCCTCTCCTCCTCTTGGATGCACTTCGATCTCACTACTCGCGATCACGGTAGTGGCCACACGGATTATTTGGCCACTGATTCGAAGCCCAGCGAGGGAGTATTAGATCAGAGTAGAAACCAGACGATAAAGGAGGCTAGAGATAACGGAATCTGAAGAGACGCCCCAGAGAGCGAGAGCGTCCGATAGAACTAATGTCGTTTTCACACAAATAGACACGGAGCAGATCAGCGGATGATAGGGCGAGGGGGGAGGGGAGGAGGAGAGGGGAGGAGAGGGAGGAGGAGAGGGGAGAACGATCTCAGATTAAGCCCCCCTCAGGAGCACTTCCGCACTTCTCCCCCCGGTGGCAAAAAGGAGCCAGCCACTAATTCAGTGCGGATTATCATCAGTTCCCTCCCTGCACAGAAGGAGTACGGTAGTTTGATGACCAGAGGGGTTTGAATGGGAAGAGGGAGAGAGGAGGGAAGGAGGCAATGGAGATGGGCTTATGACATCTGGGGCGGGGCTTTCGAAGGTGGCGAGTGAGGAATAGGGAAAGAGGTACCCTCTCCCTCTCCCTATGAGGAGATGAGGAGGAGGAGAAGGACTGGCTCCTATTTCCCCCCGCCGCAATTACTTTCATGCGTGCGCCCCGCCCTCGATGCATGTGCAATCCCCATTGGATGGAGGAGGAAGAGACCACGCCCCCTTTTGATATCAAACTGTACTACCGTAGACTGTAGAGGAATGAAGGATTAAGATGGGGAGAGAAGAGGGGCAAGGGCTAATGCACGGGAGTGTACAGGAGGTGATCAGACGCTACGGCAAAAAGTGCGAAGGGTGGCAGGTGAGCGCCCGAGGGGAGGGGGGGAGGGGGGAGAGGAGGGGAGGAGGAGGAGAGGAGGTGATAGGAGGAGGGAGAGAGAGAACACGAGGCGAGTTCTTCCAGATGGTATTCATCTTGTCTGATAAACGGTCCCAAGCCGCCCAAGGAACCCGCGTGAATTCTGATGTCCAAACTCTGGCCAAAAAGGACGAGCTAGTCGCTATTCCCCCTGCCTACGTACTCATGATAACTGGGTATGAGAGATCGAGATAAAATTAAAGGGCCTCAATAACCGAGACGTGAGAATTGATCGGAAGTTCGAGTAAACATTGGCAATCTCTCCGATTGAATGGAGGAGTTCTCCTCCCTTCCCACTCCTCCGAGTGATGGATTGATCATTCGATCCGAATCGGCGTAAAATGACTGCTGATGCGAGGTGGGCAGCTTGAGGGGGCCTTCCCCCCTCCTCTCGAACAGGTGTTCGTCCCCTCCTCCTTCCCTCAATCTCTCCCTCTTCTCTCCCTCTCTCGACGAGAGACAAGGGATAAGGAGAGAAGCAGACGGGCAGAGTCCCCGTGATCGCCTGGGCATTCCGGGATCTGATGGACGGATAATAGAGCAGTTCGATCCACGGGAGAAGCCTCAGGAGAAGGCCCCTGAACGAGGTTCGATTAACCTCTCTCTTCCAAGGGGTCATCGTAGAGGGGGATACATCAAATGCGAAGTTCTTCGACTCGGGAGGAAGGGAGGCGAGGAGGAGGAGGGGACTGGGCTGTATCGTCTTTCCATTGTTTCCTGTCCAAGTGCTCACACTCGTGGAGAGAGATGCTTTCATTCAACTTCTCGCCCCTCTCGATCCACGAAGAGGGAGCTAACAAGCGGGGCTCTTTTTAGGCGACAATCTCGACCATGAGCCCTATTGTCTCCTGGCCACCGTAATCCGGCCCCGAGATTCCCTTAGAGGGGGC
>JACMIG010002536.1:0-13599 GCA_014805385.1 Levipalatum texanum | reverse complement strand
GGGAAAAAACTACCGTAAATTTCATATTCATATCCCATAAAATTAATTCCATTTAAATAAAACCCCCCCCCCCGCAGACCCATCGCAAAGGAGTGATAGCCATGGAAGGGGGTAGCCTGGTTCGGTCAGCAGGAGAATCACTCATCCCGGACGCATCCATTTCCACTTGGGGGTCGCCTCCTGGTGGTATTGTCGACGGAATTACCCATTCCGAATGTACGCTGGTCGCCCTCCTTGCTAAACGCAGTAAAAATATTGACATGACGTCCATCGCTGAATTGGAATTGCGAGACGCGAGGAAGCCGCATGAGAGTTAAGGTGGCCTGGATGAATAACACGAATATAGCCTAGATGGGAAAATAGCCTAATGTAGTCTAAAGCAAAAGGATCATACTGCGATCTACGCAGGGAACTTAGGATTTATCGCAGGTTGGCTGATTTGAAGGCCACTCACTACGACAGTACGTGGTCTGAAGAGTCAGTTAGTTAAAGAGTGCAATCGGCACCAATGAGACGGGTTGTATGGTGAATGATGAGTATGACCTTTGACTTGGCCAAGGGTACCAGGCGGGATGTTAGAGAAATTCTTGGCATCACTATTCCATCCCCCTGGCGGTCCTTAGAAGACATAGTAAATATTGTGCCGCACCACAGAACTTCGAATTTCCCGTTCCGCTAGCCGAAATTCCCCATCCCATATCTCAGCGCTAATATGGAATCTATGGCTGAGATTTTGCATACTTCGGTTGGAATCCAGAATCAACCAGCATGCCAAATTTCAGCCAGAGATACCTTTTCTCCTCAAAGATACAAACAGATCTGTCTGCTACCCAGCACAAGTCTTTTAGAAGTTCTGTGGTGCTGCACAGTAGCGATAAGAAGAATAGTTTGACTTAGATATGTAAAGAACCCTTGGAGGTTTGTGAAAATGTTCCAGTATGACAATATTACAAGAAAAGGCAGTTATTGAAGGTAGATGAATAAATGATGGAGGTAGATCAAGTGTGGATGGGGCTCTTGATCTTGGGGGAAGGCCACGGCGATTCATTTGTGAGAACTTTCCTCCACCACTACCATACTATGTAATGGCTTCTCTGGGCCTCCTCCGCGGATCCCAGGCTTGGGCGCATCGCATCTCAGGAGGAGCGGAGGGGGAGGACATCCATAACGCTAGCATGAATATTGCAAGGAACCACAACGGTGTACAAATTTTTCCGACCTTTCTCTGTATAGCGACCGTTTGATCTACCGCTTGCCCGCGGCGAGTTCGCGGGAGCAAGCTGGGCCACCCACGTCCCTCCAACGAAACTTTGAGCGAATTCAACAATAAGGCCTGTTCCTAATGATGTGAGATTCGGTAGTAATATTTGCACCGTTGTGGTTCTTGGCAATAGCATATAAGCATCTCGAGTGACAAAAGGTGTTAGTCGAAAATATGCGAGTCATGACATGGGCGAAACGGTGCGGAATTCGAAGTAGGTTTATCGCCCTCGAATACCACCACTCTCCCATGGCCCAAACTATCACCGCAGAGAAGTCGACAGAGAAGCCGCGGCACTTGAGATCAGCGACGAGGGGCTCGTACTTGGCATGCTTCTCCGCCGCTGCAGCCTCGAGGGATCCGACTCCGTTGGCGAAGGGACATGAAATGTCGAGGATTTGGTATAATTTCTCTTTTTCGTCATAGATAACAATTTCAAGGCGGAGGGCCGAGGTACACCCCGGGACTGTTTTATCGAGGCGTAAGTTGGATGTATCGATGTTAGCGCCCTTCATCAATCGATCGATAATCTTATTTTGTCGCTCACGCACTCGGACTTGGTGAGGGTTGCAATGGCCAAGGACGTGGGGGAGGATTTCCTTCTCGTAGCCACACTTTCTACACCTTTGGTCGGAGTTTGTTCGGGCGTAGGGACGGGAGGCGTTGAGGGGAAGGACATTGAGACGGGCGCGGAGGACGATTCTCCAGTCGGCGAAAGAAACGTACTGCCCTCCAGTCATGAAGTTATTGGTGATTCTCCAATCGATTCCTGTGGTACGGTATTTCTTGCCTTTGTCGGGTTTCGCGCAGAGTGTCTTGAGGATGACCGTCCCTCTCAATCTGCCCTAGATTCCACGGGGAAAAGGGGGGAGCATCCAAGGGATGCGAGGAGATGACCAGATGGGTCAGCGTACCAGCCGAGGGAAGGGAGCTTGGCCTTGAGGCGGGAGGTGGCCAGGCGGAATCGGGACCAAGTCGACGAGACGTCAGTCGTAGTAGCAATGAATGGCTGGCTGCACTCTCCCTCCAGGTATAGGGCGCACTCCTTCGTAGTCGTATTCCTTTTGGCTCGTATTCTCGCGGTCGTGGGCAAGGTCCGCAACTACAGGATCGAGGGAATGGAGAGGGGAGGCACCGTGGGATATCGTGGAGATGTCCGCTAATAAGGCCATGGGCAGGAATACTAGTCCTCCTTTCCCGGGCGAGAGGTAGAGTCATCTCTTGGCCACGCGCTTCAGCTCCTTGACGAATTGGATTAGGGGAGCCTTGGGGGCCGTGGGAAAGGAGGAAGGGAAGCTGGCTAAGTACAAAAGCTGCGAACTGCGTCAGAAAATAGTACACCTTGGCAAGAGGGATATCGGCCTATAGTTAGCCAGGTCAGAAGGGGATCCTTTCTTTAGTAGTAGGATGGTTGTGCTCTCTTTCCAACTATTCGGGATGAGGGAGAGTAGCGCCGTGGTGCGGAAGATCGAGGCCATGATGATTCCCCCTGGGTCAGCCTTCTTCAGTTCAGGGTACCGTATCCCATCGGCTCCCGGGGAATCAGAGGGTGCGAGGGCAGGCGGCAAAGGAAGGGGGACGGTCCATTGATGGGTCTTGGATGCGCGTGGACGTCGTTTGTAGTAGGAGGCGACGTCGGCTAGAGGTACAGGATACCCTGGGGAAAGATCATCCATGATCTCCCGCATGGCCAGGGGTTTATCTATACGATAAAGGGACTGAATTCTCTTCGCCTCTTCGTCACTCGGGGGCTTCTTCTGAGAGTCTCGCCTCTTGCTCGAATTGGGGTTGGGGGGCGCCCCCTTCCTTCTATTCGCAGGCATCCTTGGTCTTATTTGGCGCCGAACTGGGGGAGATCCGTTCAGGGGGGAGGCCCGTCCTCTGAGAAAGTGCGACGGGCCAAGGGGCCGGGGTAGAGCGCTGCCTCCTGTGTCTACTTCTGCTGCGGTTGTCGTCGGCGGCATCTCCAGTCGGCTAGGAAGGGGATCCTTCACCCTCTACGCCTCGAGCACTGTCGTCTTCCACTACGGTGGAAGAACCGCCGACAAAGGAGTCGCGTACCTCGTCAATCAATCCAATCCACGGAACCTTCAATTCAATCTCCGATCGCCTCGCAACCCTCTACCTCCCATTCCGCTATCTCTTGCTCTTTGGATGCTACGCCCCGATGTCAGCTGCCAGCGACCAAGTTGAGATCGAACGGAAGATTAACCCAGGAGGTGCTAAACCCATAACTTTAGGGATATCTGAATGCAAAGGTCAACCGGACGCGAAGCAACATGGAGGCAATCTGTCTATTCGCCTCAGCGCAATCCAATCCTAGGGGTAAGTCATTTGCTGATTTGTGCATTCGGAAAATATGAAGGCCTGGAGTATAATATTCGAGAGGAGAATGGCCCGTCGATGGACATGGAGAAGCCCGAACGGTTAACATTCAATCATATAGACTACATCCTGGTCCCCTCCTCTCTGCCCATGAAGGACTGCCGCATCCTCAACCAATTCGAATTTGATTCGACCATCGGCTCCTCATGGATTCCCGGATATCGTCGACAACCACATGAACAAGGCACAACAATGAGAAGAGATTCTTTGATCTGCAACTTTCTCTGCCAAAGCAGTGCTCCTCGGATCAATACCCCCCCTCAATAACCCTTCGAATTCTGCAACGGAATCTTATTACCGTATCCTGGCCTTCACATCAACCGCTGCTCATAACAGTTGGATTCCGCATGGTAGAATGCTCTGGATCTCCCCTGCAACAAAGGCCCTCCTAGCCCAACGGCAACGACTCAAGGGAGATCCCGCGCTCTCAGCTCAATAAGCAACTGCAAGTCAATCTGCAAGGGAAAGCCTCAAGTTAGACATACAACAAAGGGACGATCGGCACATCGTACAGGCAATCATTCCAAATGGGAAGAGGAATTCACGAGGCAACACGAGCAAGCCATCACTCATAGAAACGTCTTTTGGTATTTTAGAGAAACCGGAGCATCAATTCCCACGCCCGGAGAAGACCAATGACGGACTGCACGCGCATTTGATCTATCTCTTTGAGCCTCGTTTCATGACCCGTGGGATTCAATAGGCCATGAAATAAACTTGGAAGGGTTAAATATATGATGCACGAACGTCATTGGTATTGCCCGAACGTGGGAATTTGAGCACTTCGGGTTCCCGACAATACCAGATCCTTCAACTGAAACGCCATCCCAGGCAACAACAAAGTGAACAGTGAATGAATTTTACGAGGAATTGCACTCACCAGTGGTGCAAATTCCTCCATTCCTGGTCGAATAAACCCGCCACGCCCTCTCTTCCCTCCGAATGGGACATTCTCCCCGGATCCGATGGCCTCCTCCCGGACATGCACTCGTGGCCCGCAACCATCTCCCCTTTCCTGACGCGAGTGCTCAATGGCCTCGCAGATGGAGAGCAAGTACCACCTGGAATGGCAAAAGCGAGAGTTGTTCTCCTCGTACAGCTCACGTGCAAGAAATTTATCGGTCCATCCGAAGTGCTTTGCGTCATTGACATCACTTTCATAGGGAGGAATCATCCAGCTCTTCCTGTTCGATAGCGAGGAAATGCCAGTGGATAGAAGGGGATCGGGAGCAATTGAGAGTTCAATCAGAGCTCTCTTTTTTGCGAATCCACACATGAGCAAAGTAGAAAATATGTATGTAGAACGAGACCACCTCGTTTTATCCTTTCTGAAATCTAGGGCCCGTCTCCCTTCGGAGGCGTCTTTCTCTCATTCTTGGAACTACCGCTGGTGACTTTAACGGTATTCTCTTTTCTCTTCTCGTAGTCAAAGGGACCTTCGAAAGGGTGTTCCGAGGACACGGATGGTTGTCGAGGAACGCATGGGTTCCCCGGTTGGTTTATGGGAGGCACCGGGTCCTCCCGCATAGGGTTTCAGGGGAACATGGGGTCTCTCTCATTGCATCATCATGAAGATCCCATTTTCTGCTCATAAAGCAAGGGCGGTGATTTTGGCCCGATTTTCCCGCAAGTCGCTCAATAGATGAGGTAGCCTCGTGAACCTGGCGAAAGTTGCCCTTCACGGAACCCGAGTATTGTCGAGGTCCGGAAACTTTCCCTTCTATCTTTCCGAACGGCTTGTTCTTAAGATTTTTTCGTTTCTCAAACAGCCAGAAATTCGCACGTTGGTACGAAACGATTAACATGAGGACAAGCCGAAGCTCCTTTTCTCCATGGCGCGAACTTCGCACAAGAGCGAGGTGCGAACCCGCAAAGACGCCTTCGAGGACAACCTCAGTTCTGGCTGAGAATTTCACGTTCAACTGTTTTTTCAGCCTGTTTGACTTGTCTCTTCTTTTTTTACCGCTGCGCAATGCTCATTTTAGAAGTCATGAACCGTCTCCTTGAACTGAAGCACGACGAAGACCCGTCTGTCTGGGTGGATCTGAAGGGGAGGGAAGGATTCTTCGCCCGCCCCGATTACGCCAGCATCCACTTCCTCAACGTGATGGAGAGGAATCACGCGGCCGATGTCGCCGATTACGACGAGGAGAAGAACAAAGACGACCCCGACCACAGGGAGCTCATGAGCGTGAGTTATTTGATTCTCCTTAAGCTTGAACATTATTAGCATTAATTCTATTGCTTACAGCTCGCTAAAGAGATTTGTGCTCGCCTCAAGAAAATCAAGGCTGCACGCGACCAGCTCGTGGAGAATCGGGTCGTCCGCAACGAGCATTTCGCCGTCCTTCAGAAGTTCAATCAGCTTGCCAACCGCTCGTAATTGTTCTTATCGTTGACGACGCGATAAATGTTGATTGTTGACAACCATCCATTTACATCAGAAAGAGGATAGGGAGAAAGACTCTTGGGAAGGGGCACACCAAAAACTAATAGTTGTCTGCTTCCTCGTTCCTCGATCCTAGCAGACCAGTCTCCGATCGGAGCAGCTCATTTCGGTCTAGGGGCATTTCGACAATGCACCGATGGAACGGCTCCAGAAGGCAATTCAGTCGTCTTCTAATTGTTGTCGATGCTATAAACTTGAACCATTTCGAGAGAGGTAGATCAAAAACGCAGGCATTCCGCCAATAGTATTGTCTACACCGGCAATCCTGCAACTGCAATTTATCGCGCGCGATTCGAGAACTTCCCCAATTCATCGTGTGAACATAACATCCATACATATCTGGCATCTTGTGGGGGATATTTTCGGTTGGAGCTTTATGGTAATAGACAAGAGCGGGTCGGATTCCGTGTCGGCATGATTAGGAATTTTTAAATAAAAAAAGTACATTCATCCCTCCCCTGATTTCAGGGGGGAGAAGATAATGACCGGATTGACGAGAAGGCGAGAGAGCGAAAGGGGACTGGAAGGGCCATCGGTATTCATCCGTCTGTCTTGTCGAAAGTTCCGCCCTTCCTCCACAGCTCCCAATAAATCAACCTGCTTGATCATACCATCTGCCTGCCTCGCTTCTTCTAGAAGTACCTCGAGTCGTCAGGAATTCACGACTGGTACTTGTTCACTTATGAACCAAGCACCGGTCTGATTGCCCGATGACTTCGGTTCAATTGATGAACTACCCATCCATCCCCCTTCCAATACCAAGCCCAGGTCGAGGAGCTCGTTCCGGAGGTGGTCCATGAGGTCACGGAGGCTCCGTTATTCGTACGTCATTGGAGGCCTTCGCGTTCTTCCGAATTGAATCCTCGAACTCTAACCGCGTGTTTCCTTTGCGATTCGGAATTCACGACAGGGTTCCTGACAACGCCTCATGAGTAGCGCGGTTCCTGGCATTATTTTGGGGTTCCCGACAATATTTTGACGTGCTGAGCAGTTAGATAAATTGCCTACGGTAGCACCGATCCCTGAAATCGACCATTGGAGGAAGGCTCCGGAAACGGCGCCTTGAACGAGTTCGGCCTTCGTGCCGCTAACAATCGCATCCTAACTGAACGGGACCGCGCACGTATCATTCCATAGAACAGCACGAAAGTTTTGCAAACTGGAATTTCTATCAAAACGATGCACAACATCAGCACAAAGCCCCAAACGACATGGACCCCTCCGAAATGGGCCATAACTCGACAACAACGCATTGATATACCATTTTTTTAGGTCACAGGAGGGTGGGAACATTTTTAAAAATTGCCCCACACCATCCCGGACTTCCTAGGTACAAGCAATGTATTTATTTTCCCAGCTGCTGCGTCAACGATGCGAGAATGTCCCATCACGGATGTCGCCGTCGTCAAGTTCATCGTAGTGGCTGATGACGACCCCAGCAGAGTTCGTAATGCACGGGAAACGCTTCAGCGTGAAATTCTGACCCGGAATACAGGATGAATCGACGAATTTGCTTGCTACAGTACACTTGCGTGTGGTGGTGTGTGATTTTTCGTAAATTACACTCAGGCACACCACCAATTCGAATTTCCTATTTCTGTTCCCTTTTCGCCGAGTTTTCGCCATTTTTTCAGTCTTATATCTTTTTTTTTCGTTTTTTTTCTTTTTTTCCAAATTGCTTTAAAACAATTGTATCTTAGAAGCATGACGCATCGTGATCTGCGAGTGGACTTCAGCGAGGAGGCCGTCCTCATTCACCTCACCTACTCTGATGTGAGTATTTGTTTTTTATAGGCTCAAACCTAATTTTGCTTTAAAAATGTTTCACACATAGCCCAGCTATTCGTTTTTAAAATAGGTTAGAATAATGTTTTGTTCGACCTTCAAGCAGAAGGCGGTGATTGTCGGGAAGACGCAGCCACTGGGGATCATCTTCGAGATCCTCGACTGGTTCCTCCAGCCCCACGGATACTCCGAGCTGAGGACTGACATGAAGATGCGCTTGCGCTCCTCGAGGATCGTGCAGAGGACGGATACGCCCCAGTCGTTGGGGCTCATCGACGGCGATCCCATTTATGTGATTCCTAATCACATCATCCAGTAGACTCGTTCACTGTGAAGCTTTTGGTTGCGATAAATTGGTTAATTATGTCTTCTTGCACTGGAAATCTACTGAAATAAAACAAACAATGACACTGGAATGATTCCTGTCCACCCCTCTGGAGGGGGTTTTCACGAGATGCGGTTGGTCGCGGGGCTCACCCCGAACATTGTCGTGAACCCCAAGGCAGGCACAATATAAACCGGCCTAAAACGAAATCCTAGCCGCCCCATAAAGAGTGGAGAGGGAAAAGTAGAGGGAGAAGGAGTCTGATGAACGAGGGGACGATGAGAAGGAGATGCAGACAATGGCGTAGAAGATGAGATTGGGGTGGACGTTTGATAGCTGTCACTTTCTATGACATCACCTAGTCCCTTGAAGAAAGCTCAGGGAGAAACAAGCCACGCCTGCAGAAGGGGAGAAAAGAGAAGGGTCTCTGGAGAGAAAGGCCTTTGTGCCTCAGCGCCTAAAATGAGAGTCACCCTTGTTAAGTAGAAATCAAAGTCCAATGCGCTGGCCGATCAAAACATTATGGCAATGTTGGAGAGAGGGGGAGAGGAGAGCACAGTAACAGAAGCCGACTGACCAATTCGCATTCAAGAGCTGGCGAGGGAAAGGAGAAGAAAGAGGAGTGGAAGGGGAGAAACGAAGGACTGTCGCTCCCTGCCTACTGCTTCTGTACTTGATTCGTAAAGCAGTGTATCGAAAAGGGTTGACCTTCCACCCTTCTGACAGCGAGACTGAAAAAGTCCCTCGAATATTCTCGATCCCTCGACCGCTTTCTTATCTCCCTATTCTTCGGGGATAGGAGAGGGCACGGCCATTCCTTGGTCCCCAGCATCAGATCGCTTCCGGGAGCGATCGGAAGCGAGAATACGCCGGCTTGTCGGGTCTCTTTGCTCTTTCTCCTCTGCGTTGTCATCGCCAGTCTTCCGAGACCATTACTGTGCGCGGAGAGAAGGAGAACGATTGGAGTGGGAGATAGGGAGAGAAGAGGGAGAAGGAGAGCGGGGACGAGGCAGAGAACGAACATCGCTGCTGTAAATCCTTCGATGTCGAAATGAGCCGAGAGACTTGACAGAGCGCCTTTGTTGGCATCGAGACCGTGGCCGCCCTCCACAGTCTCCGAATGGTTCTCTCTGCTGCTGCCAAGCGAGAGAGTGGTGGCCAGGGCGGAACTGCTTGAGGGAATCGAAAGCCGTTCCGTCTTGGCTTTCCTTGGCCTTTTGAGGAATCGAATCATCCGGAGGACGCGCATGGAGTACTGAAGTGTCGGAGGGACGGGGGAGAAACAAGGTTGTACCGCGTTCAGCACCACGTTGCTCCCCTCACTCGGCTCTTCTTGAAAGGGAGCCGGCCGAGTGGGAAGGGGCGGGAGATTGACGACTCCAGCCAAGACAGACTGTATCCGTCCCCAGAATGCAAGACGGAGTTGAGGAGAGGGTTGAGTCGGATCGAGTGCAGACGGGGAAGATTTGATCATCTTTCCTCTGACCAGTTCGGAGGAGAGCACATCGGACTGGGCCTGGGGAGAGTAGAATGGCTGGAGCAGGTCCCTCCCTGAGGCCAGAGAGATCGGCTGCTTTGTCGCCTTGACCATGGAGCATTAGGAGTTGGCCATTCTGAAGGAGAGAACGAGAAATGGAGGCGGTGGTCGTAGTGGTCACCGCTGGCCCCGGAGAGTACGGTAGGGTGAGCAGTATTCGTACCCTGGCAATGTCTTGACTTAGTCTGGAGAGTCGGTGAGGGCAAGAGAGGGATGCGCATGAGAGGGGCCCGTACGTTGGCGTTATTCAGCGTAAGGGCAGGTAGTGGCAAGGGCAGCAAAACTGGGGAGAGAAGTCTCACTGTCCGGGAGGCTGGATGAGTCGCTTGTGGGCCATGTCCACCGTGAGCGTTCTCGGCGCAGCTCACGGATGCGAGTCTCGAGGCCGACTTGGATGTGCTGACCGGAATAAGTAATGAGATCGTCGATGCCAGGGGCCTGGAATTCCAGACAATTGTCGGCGGAATTAACCATACGGAATGAACGCTGGTCGCCCTCTTCGCTAAATGCAGTAAAAATGGTTCAATCGCAGCTCTGGCATGCCACACCTCCCTTTTTGCTGCAGATTCGAGAAGAACCGCTATTGTTATCTTACTGACTTCGTGCTGTTTTATTTGTTACGCATGCCTGTGTGCAATTACACCATTTTTACTTCGTTTAGCGAGGAGGGCGACCAGCATGCATTCCGTATTGTTAATTCCGTCGACAATACTCGCCGATGGACCGCCGCTTGCCAATTGTAGTGGTCTTTCTCGAAAAATTAGGTCTTGAGTTCGTCGAAGGAGTCGAACGCGGCGCAATTTGACGTGCTGCGCAGTTAGAAAAATTGCATGCGTTGGCACCGATGCCTGAAATCGAACATTGGGGGAAGGCCCCGGAAGCGGCGCCAAGAACGAGTTCGGCGTTCGTGCCGCTAACAATCGCATCATAACTGAGCGGGACAGCGCACGTATCATTCCATAGACTAGGACGAACATCTTGCACACTGGAATCCCTATCAAAACGATGCACAACATCAGCACAAAGAACCAAACGACATGGAGCCCTCCGAAATGGGCCATAATGCGACAATAACGCATTGATGTACCATTTTGTGGGTCAGAGCATGGTGGGATAATTTTTAAAAATTGCACCACACCCTCCCGGACTTCCTAGGTACAAGCAATGTAATTATTTTCCCTGCTGGTGCGTCAACGATGCGAGAATGTCCCGTCACGGAGGTCGCCGTCGTCAAGTTCATCGTAGTGGCTGATGACGGCCCCAGCAGAGGTCGTGATGCACGGGAAACGCTTCAGCGTGAAATTCTGACCCGGAATACAGGTTGAATGGACTCATTTGCTTGCTACAGTACACTTGCGTGTGGTGGTGTGTGATGTTTGGTAAATTGCACTCAAGCACACCACCAATTCGAATTTCCTATTTCCACTCCCTTTTCCTCCGGGTTTTCGTTATTTTCTATCATTTTTTCTGTAGTTTTTTTTATTTTGCTTACATATTTTCAAACACATTTTTCAGCCATGGACCTCGTGGACCTCTCCATCGGACTCGCCGAGGACACCGTCCTCTTCCAGTTGGTCGTCACCGACGTAAGTCCATTTTTCGCTCGCTTAGTTATTGTTTCTAATCAGTTGTTTTTAGACCCTGGAGACCATCGACGTCTGCATGGGCGTGACCCAGGAGATGGCGGAGCTGATGATGGAGTTGGCGGTGCTCTTCCGCCCGCACTCCTTCACCGAGATCCGCACCTCGCTCACGATGCGCCTCCGCTCCTCGCGCATCATCCTGCCAAGTGATACGCCGAGCAGCCTCGGACTCCGCGATGGTGGCTCAATCTTCGTTGTGCCTTGCTTCCTTGTCTGATTGTCAATGGTGATAAACCACGTTGTTCTTTTTCAATTGTTTGCTTGAAATACACTACAGATTAACCAACAGTGGGAGGGAGGGGGAGGGAGGAGGGAAGGGGGGATTATCGATCGCCAAGTGTATTAGGCCTCGTCATCACTGAGGGGGGATTATGTCTCCGCCTTCGTCTCCGAAATAACCAATGTTCAATGTTCCTAGTAGTTCATACAGGGGGACGGGCGTTTATCGAGAGACAGGTAATGAGGAGTCGAGGGAAAAGGCTATTGAGGGAGGACTAGGCAGCCGCCTTGTGATCCGACGGAAGGCTCGATGTACGGGAACATACCCTCCATAGACTTCCACCTCCCTCGCAGGCGAACATGTTCAGGGTGTGTTCCCTGGTCGAGGGAAAGAGAGGCCCCTCCGTGTGAGAGGAGGGGAGATGCCCATTACCAGGCAGAGTGATTTCAGATTTCTACGGAAAGTATCTGGGGAAATATCAGTGGACGGTGGGGAGAAGGAGGCGAGAATGAAGGGGGACGCATTGGGAGCTACCATATATCGAGAGATGGCTTCAGAGAATAGGCTTTCGGCACACGACTCAGCAGGAAGGGAGAAATAAATAAAGGCACCATGGGAAGACTGGTCGGTCTTACTTCGCCTAATTTTGACCTTGATCTCTCCCGAAGGCAATTGCACAAGATCTCCTCACTGGAGGGCAGTCAACCCACTTACACGCAGGATGCAGGAGAAAGCAATACTAGTGCTGTACGGCGCTCCTCTGCTGAAGCGGAGTCGGAAGTGGCATATCTCATGATTCGTTCTATCTGGGAGGGGGAGGCTTTCGGGTGGCGAATGACGGGGAAAGCACGGGACAAAGCGGCGGTTACGGTACGAATGAAGAAAAAGGTGGAGGGGGGAGGGGACCTATGAAGTGGGAATGGGCGGCGAGGAGTTGGAGGACCGAGGATAGGGCCGTCCTCTCGGTGGGTGGGCGGGATCTTACATAATCTTGTGCTTACGCCTACGAACGTAGAAAAACGCCCTAGAATGGCGGGAAAATGATTTCTCCGCCGCCAGTGCGCACTTATGATGCGCAGGTAACTACGGTAACATTGAACAATCAATTATGTCTCCGCCTTCGTCTCCGACATAACCTATGTTCAATGTTCCTTGTAGTACATACAGGGGGACGGGCGTTTATCGAGAGAGGCTAGAAAGTATTAAAGGCGCCCTTGGGTAGAGGGGCAGGGGGCAGCTGAGTTATCTAGTGTCATCAAAATCGCATAGGGCGAAAGAGAACGGACAGGCAGCTTTCTCCGATGCAAAAGGCCCATAGTTGCACGTGCCCGGGAGGAATATTTTTGCTCCAATTCCGAACGTCTAGCTATCAATTACGAAGGGAGCCGTACCTCCGTGGAGGGTCATAGCTAGATATCCCGGGTGAGAGTTCACTAGAATACACTGATTGCCGATAAATACCTTAATCGATTACCATGTGCATGCAATGATATTACCGTACACCTTCATAGTTTTCTTCATAGTAATTACCGTACACCTTCATAGTTTTATTGCTCAACACTACAGTACCCCTTCTTTCAGGGATTCGCGCCGGGAGTCTTCGGAGCAGTGCACTGCGCGGTGCAGATGATTATGTATGGTATTTAGTTAAATTTTGTCGGATTGCTTATTGTACGTATTTCTATTTTAGGATAGTCGCTGCGGGCAACTCGTGCTGTCGATGGAGACCAAACATGTGAGAATATTTTTCTATAAAATTGTATTGGATGTTTTCATTGATTTAATTTCAGTCCCCCGGCGACTTCCAGGCTTTTCCTGGTGGCATCGAAGGTTGCGAGAAGGTGATCGAGTACGTCATGGAACACGGGCCCGCTCGCTTCGAATACGATTGAAGGTTTGTGTTGCTGTGAATTTTTCTTTTAACGGTTACCGTAACCTGATCAAACCGAGTTTTATAGTAAAATTTACGGATGCTAAAGTATTTGTAGAGTACC
>JACMIG010002534.1:0-14932 GCA_014805385.1 Levipalatum texanum | reverse complement strand
CCCCCTCCCTCCCTCTCCCCTCGTGCCCGATCACTTCCTAATCTCCCCTGCAGTCTCTCATTATAATGCGCATTCCTCAGCTGTTTCTCTCCAGTGTTTTCATGTGGACGAAACACGAGATGGCAGGGCAAATAGAAGGGAACTATTCAGATAGAATGATCAGTTGTGGTAGATACTCTCTGCCTGCCTCCCCTTACATCAACACCCAGTCATACGAAAAACATCCACAAAGTTTACGCGGGAGATGGTGGCAAATGATGATGGGAGGAGATAGCGATGACCGCGATGCTTCCCTCCCTCTCTCTCCTCCCTCTCCTTCCTCCCTCTCCTTCCTCCCTCTCCTTCCTCCCTCTCCTCCCTCCCCCTCAAGTGATCCCGCAATCAGACTTGATCGAGCCGTAAATGGAGGTGTCACGGGCAACGCACAAAAAGAAGAGGAAGAGATGGTGAATAAAAAGAAGGCGAGGGCCCTTGAGGACTCCCTGCCAAAACACTCAGCGGACACTTCGATTGCTCAGTTACTCATAGACAGTCAATTAGGAGAAGACTGGAAGATCGTAGGAAGGGGGAGGGGAGGAGAGGGAGGGGAGGAGAGGGAATGGGAGGTGTCCGAGTGGTCATTCGACGGGAACGACGTGTTGTGGAGGGGGCAATCAGCAGCAGACGGTCAGTCGTCGATCAGGGGAGACTTCACACCTCCTCCTCCCCTCACTCCTCAGTCCATCCAGACCTTCTCTCAGCCATCAGAGAGAGCACGGGAATACAAGAGAGGCAGACGGACACAGACCAATTATTGCGAACGCACTCCCAGTGCAAACTGAGAAGGAGGCGAACACTGAATGAGCAGAGCCAAGAGTGAATGGAGTAGCCAGGGAGGAGAGAGAAGGAGATAAAGGAGGAACAGAGAAGGAGGGGGAAAAGAAGGAGGGGATTAGATAATCAGACTGGGACTACAACTTATGCAGTGTCCTTGTTCCATGGAGGGAGGGGAGAGAGTGGGGAAGAGGAGAGACGCAGACAGGAGATAGAGAAGATAATCTCCCGGTACTCTCACTCTCTCCAGGATGTCGTGGGAGGAGGATACAGGAGGGGAGGGGCGGGCACAATGGAGAAGCAACGGCCGATACTGCCCGTGACTCAGGGGAGCATCAAATACTCGCCCTTTTTGGCCCTCCTCTGTCCACACCTTCCCGTGGGTCAGGGAAGGCGAAGATGGGAACTGGAGTAGAATTGTTGACTGCCTCTGCTTGATCTGTGCAATGGAGCGAGTGCCAGAATAACCAAATCCCCTTATTGTCTGACGAGGAGACGAAAGAGAGGAATGGACACTGATAAGGGAGGAGAGAGTAGGGGACGAACTCGGCCACGTTGACGGAGCAGGGAGGGGGGAGGGGCGAGTCCGCCTGGCTGAATGGGTGTTGAAAGGGCTCTCGAGGGGATCAGGAACAGGTGTGCACTGTTGCCATCGAGTTATGGATGAATTTGAGGGGAAGCGAGAGGGAATCCTCCAGTTTGATCACCTCCACGAGGATAAAGAGAAGGGGAGAAGGAGGCAGACCACCTGGGAAGAATGAATCCCTCCTTTATTGTACTCCGGACAACTCTTTCTTTCTCTGCCACACCCTCCTCCAATCCAGTTGTCTCTGGCGCCCTGGAGAATATGAAAGTAGCCCGCGGGTGGCTTATGCGGGAGGACAATTATAATTACACGCACCTTGGGCAGTGAGAGAGTGGGGAAAGGAAGAGACGGAGGAGGGGAGAAGGGGCAGTAGAGCGAGAAGCCCATTGAAGGGGGAACACTTCGGACTGTTCAATGAGAATCCAGCATCGGCAGTGGTCGTATCCCCCTCTAGAACCAACTCCAGATGAATAGGGGAGTGAAACCGAGGACTCATGGCCGAGAGTGCTTGATCCGCCCTCTCCTTCCTCTGCAGCGAAGAGTGTGTAGATGAAGAGACGCAGACAGCCATCCCCTCCCCTCGCTTACTTCCCACTTCCAGGCATCCGATTTCACTCTGTGTTCATGAAATCGCCATGGAGTCGGGATCAAAGACGCATTGAGAAAAAAACCATACTGTAATAAAATCTTGCTCCAGCTCGAGTCTGTTGACCTAATGGTGACAAGGTACGGTATTCCACTAAACAGAGAAATGACGTCACATTCACAACTGCAGAATTCCTCTCCTCCCGCTGTCTATTTTTCAGCGCTGCTCGGTGCAGAAAGTAATATAATATACTTATTTATCGAAACGTTCAACAATTAGTGGCAAAAATTGTCAAATCTTTACTTACGGCACTACTCTGTTTATCTGAGCGATAAATTGCAATCGTGGCTTTGGCGCGATTTTTTTGAACCTACGCTCTCATCAAACTGATCTACTGCCGTAGCGCGGGGTGACTCACACCAGACCATCCATCTCATTGAACCTGACCACTGCCGGGCGTGGAAGGTCGTTGTTCCTCATTTCACATGGATAAGGGTTTATTGGAGCGCTTCATGGGTGTATTCTTTTGGGTTTAAATCAATGTTTAGCAATATTTCGATGTTCATGATCTTGTTACCCATTCGGCTTTATGGGATTGTTTCCGAGTCTTTACAGAAAATATATTACTTTCGACGATATTTATTTCACAAGTTTACCGCGGCGTGGCACTTGATTAACTTTAACAATTGGTGATGTTGCAGACAGCGGCTCGTCGTGCCTCCACACGGCATGGATTCCACTATCCAAAATCAGGTACTTTGATAATGATTTTTTTCAATGCATTTCCTCTGGGCATTAGTTCATCGTCGATTCGTTGCAGTACTACTATCAAAACGGGGGCGGGAGCATTGTGCCGACATCCATGTATAGCGGAGGCCCAGCATTCTACGCCACATCTTCGGGGCCGTCGCACATGGAGCCTCCCGGTCTCATGTCGCAGCAAGCATACGTCCTTCCTGTCACGCAGCCACAGGTACTAGAAGATCTCTGAGAGTTCTTATGATTTCACGTGCCGGAAGCAGTGGGAAGAATACGATTTGGAGAGTTTGAAAAATGTAATTCGTTGTTTTTAGATCATGTACTACGGCGCCCCGGCGGGCGGTCCTGGCTTCTATGCTCCTGCACAAGTGTACTACCAGCAGGCGGAGGCGTCAATGGCCGCACTCAATCTCGGAGGAACCCAGCAGCCTCCTTCCACTGCCGGATCCACCTCGAGCAGTTCCGGAGATCGTCAGACGCAGCCACTGAAGTCGTCCACTCCCCTCCCTGCCCCGGAGATTGCGTCGATGGGAGGCGCCACCGCCATCAACGGAGCCATCATGCCGCTGCCCCATATGCTCTCCCACCACTACGCATCCACTCAACTCCCCATGTCACAGGTACACGCGTAGTTCGTTGACCATTGGCGCAATGCCTCGTTGTAGATGCCGGCCTACTACACAGTGGCCCATCCTGGAGGAGTGCAGATGGGAGTGCCGCCCGGATACGAGCACCTCATTCATCCTGCCCCTGCTTCTCTCCACTACGAGATGTCCCACAACAGGATGATGTCGACGGACCCGGATTCGGTGGAGCCAATCGAGGACATCTCCCAGATCTCGCATCAGTCGTCGCCTGACTCGTACACTAACGAGAATTTGGGCGCACAGCAGATCTCTGGAGATGTGAGGATCCTTCCTAATTTTGCTTGGACCTTTGACGTAGAGTTATTGTACTAATGTCGATTGTTAGCAGCGCATTCTGGTGCAGTCAACGACTCCTCTCGTCTCTCGTCGTCGTACCATTGGAGGATACTACGCCACGCCTCTCATCCCACTCAACTACAAGACTCGCATGTGCACGCAGTGGCAGTCCAACAGGTAGCATGTGCATTCTGGGCTAAATTGGCTGCGAGTAAAACCTATAACTAGTATGTTCAATTAGATACTGTACGATGGGAGATGCGTGCAAGTTCGCCCACGGAACCGCGGAGCTGCGCTTCCCTGATCGTCCCCTCCGCGCCATCAACAACCCCAAGTACAAGACTAAGCTCTGCAAGAACTTCGAGCCCGAGGGCAACGGCCAGTGCGCCTATGCGGAGCGGTTCGTTTATTAATCATTTTCGATGGATATTAATAAACTGCAGATGCGAATACATACATCCCGGTGATCGTGAATACTCCGTCTACAAGACTCGCCTCGAGCAGGCTGCTGCCCGCTACGGCCGTGACGGATACAGGTGAAACAGTCAGCAAGCAGTGCATCACTGCTAACATCGACGCGCTCCCAACAGTTGAGCATTTCCGCTTTCAGGCAGCAGCTGCGTTACGCGGGAAGGGAGCGCGGAGTGGCGGGAGATGGGGCATCTCCCGGGATGGAGGACGAGCGCAGTGGCCGCAGTGCCCTAAGCGGAGCAGGGGACGATTCTCGTGACGGCTACCACGTTAAGAAGGTTTGTCAGGCTTATCCTCGTGTCCGTCTTCGCTCGAGTTTTTCACTGCCTCCAATTGAACATTGTGTGGATGTCGTCTGCAGGGCTATCTTGGCTCCCAGCTACCGCCGTCTGTGACTCGTTCTGCTGCTCGCGTCTCGCACCACGCACACGATCGAGTGTCCACCCACACTGAGTCTAAGAGGGCCGCCATGGGGGGAAGCATGTACAACCTCGCCAGTTGCGATGACAGCACCAGGGCATTCAGGCAGAGGTATCCATTCTTCTTCCATCTTGAAGAAAGCATTCCTGTTAAGGGTGCAACGTGCCCCTTCGTCGACACATCTGGCTGCTCGCCGTGCCCCCGTCCCTGCTCGCTATACCCGTCGTTCCTCCCTCTCCCATCTCGCAGCCAAGGAGGGCAAGGCCTGGCGCTCCACCGACCATCTCGACCGTCTCCCCCATCAGTGAAGTCGATTGCATGCTCTTTCACTTCGCTTTCCTCCTTGTTTTAGATCCATGCTTGTGCCAACATCAATCCGTAGTTTTAATCACTGTATTATACGAGTCACTAGATATTACGAGTAGTTTCAAGATGCCTTGCAATATAGCGTTCAAAAATGTTAATTAGTTTCCATATGTTAAGACCCCTTCCCACGTTTTACGATTATCCCAAATTACCTGTACGATGCGTCATCTGTTTTCATTGCACTTCATTTGGTATTTTCGTTCCTTTGCTACAAGATTGTCAAATAGTTGGTTGGAGATTTTGCTTTGTTTTCTCCAAGTTCACATTGCATCTCCATATTTCAATTTCAAATGATTCCATCAAATTTTTGCTGTTTTCACGGCACTTGATCCCAGTTTTACTCGCATCTTTTGTCCCCCAATTCCCTCCCCATCGCCTCCTTGGAGTCCCTCTTTCACATTTGTCAAATTTCCCCTCGACCTCGGACTTTGTGCCCTTTGTTTGTGATTCGTTTCTCTTGGTTTTATCAATGTTACCGTGCTCAAAAATGAATAAACGTGTTCCGCACGATGTCATTTACATGGGAAAGGTCTTGTATTCTTTCAACAGCTGTACGTGCTGTTACTCCGTTTAGATCGTCAATTTCTGCGCTTAACCGCTGCCCGCCAAATTCGAGCGTTCAAATGTTGCCATGGTGATTCTCTCTCCACTCTCCGTACTCGTCTAGCGAATCTAATGCCGCTTCCAAACAATATTTTGCATACTAAATCTAAATAGTCGCATTAAGGTTGTCTGCGATAATATGGATTCCGACTCTGACGTGTCGAATCTTTCGGGGATTCTGAATTTCGACCAGAAGGCTGAGGAGGAGGTTCGTTTGTTTGTACATTGATTATAGTATTTCTTCCTCGTTTGCAAGGCGATTTTGAAAGAGCTCATTGCTGTTGCACTAATGATGAGCACTCGTGTCAGGCTACCTGCATGGCGTCTCCCGGACAATCAACTACTGGATCCGAAAGCACTATCCGCGGAGAGGTCAGACCTACTTGAAATAGATACATACATGATTGTCAAAATAAGTACACGAGAACTAAAATGAAATGAAATTGTAGCAAGTCATAACACCCCTCATCGTTGAGAGGCCACAGTCTTTGAGAAGTGCCCAAGCGCCCCTGGGTCGAGGTCAGTCAATTTTCATTTATATATTGGAATTAATCCGCCCCAGATGCTTGCGATTATTTCGGGGAGAATAATGGTGAAATATTTTTTAAAAATTGCCTTTGAGTTTTTGCAGATCGAGAGAAGAAGTATGTCAATATTACCGCCACTCTTGAAGAGAACGATAAGCTGAAAAAACAGGTAATATTGGAATTTTTTTCGTTACATGCATATGCGACTCGAACGGTCGATAATAAGATATTTCAATCGAAAATAGCCATATTACAGAACTACGACCTGAAGCTTTCGATCCAGGAACTCAACGACGATCTCCCGTACCTCTTGCACGAAGGCAAGGACCACCTCGCACAGGTAAAAATAAGATTATTTTATATTTGCACTTATTGTTAGACACGTAGCTTCAATTACTATGGAGGTGCTATTCCAACACAGCTGACGTTGTTACAGTATATCAATAATCGCCGCGAGCTGGCACGCCTGCGCCCAGAACTCCGAGATGCCCTTCATGCACTCGAGCAGGAACAATCGGATCGAGAACGTGAACGAGATACTTTCGAGGCTCGCATCCACAATCTTCAGCAGGTATCTAGTATAGCCCAAGAGTGTCATCAACTCTTGTCGGATATCTTACTTACTTCCACCTCTTCATGCAAGTCGGTAACAAAGCGTGTTTATCGGAATATATACATCGTCACTTTTTCCATCATTCCTTTGCACCAGCTGTCACTTGAACCGGCACTTCATGTTAACGATGCTCCACCTTTCTCCACTTCTCTACAAAAATAGCTTTCGGATATTTCCATGCATCTGCATGTCGTTTGCAGTTTGGATGAAGTAATAGACTGGTGACAATTTTCCTTGCAGGAGGTGATGCGTGCACAGCAGGCTGCAGCAGTCGCGGAGGCGGCCGAGGGGCCGATGGATGGGGACTCCAGCTGTGCCAGCAATGTCAGCGTCACCAGCAGCATCGGCCAAGTCAGGAGGTGAGAGCTGAGGAGGGACTAATGGCAATGGCCCATTGGCAGGGAGAGGGAAAACTTCGAACGACGTCTCGAATCGGAGCACAGTGAGAACTATCGACTCGAGCAAGAGGTATTTACTATGGGGGCATCCTTTACTCTTTCGTTCTTTCTGAGCTTACCATTTGTTGGAGTGCATATTCCTTCCAGTAGGCCTATTTTTTTTATCGATTTTAGTGCTAAATTTCGCCTCTCCCCCTAATGCTAAAACTATTTGAAGGTGAACGAGTTGAAATCCAAGTTGGCAAGGGCTGAGGCGGAATTGCAAGTAGCCAAGGCTCGGATGATGGCTGAAGAGACGGTACGATTTATCGAATAATCGATGGCGTCTCATTGTACAGAAGCAGAGAGACGCTCGCGCTCCCGCGGGAACTGATGCATCCACCACGGATATCAATGTCCAGTCCGAGGTGTCGACCTTATTTATTGAGACCACATAAATATTGCAGACATTCCACGTGGGGCACTCCAATGATCAAGCTCTCGTTGCCGAGGTGACCTTTCTGTCTATAGATGGGAGATATGGAGGAGTTTCAGTATCGACAGCAGATCGACACTCTGGAAGTGACCCTGGCCGCATCACGGGCTACAGAAGCAAGCCTCATCGCTGCTGTCAAGGTTCCTTCCCAGGCTGAGTCCATCGATACATTTTATTTACAGCAACTGAGCAGCGAGGTGAAGGATCTACAGCAGATTAAGATGAGGGTCGATGCGGAGACGACAACCCTCGGAGACCTCGGCGGAGTAAGTAACAACCTAACCCCCTTTCCATTTAGTAGTTTGTTATTTGCAACGACGAAATATTGAATGCAGGTCACGGGTCTGCTGAGCGCCCTGGTTCGCCTGGAAGAAATGAACAAGGGTCTACAGGGGACGATTCGGAAGGAAGTGCAGGGCCGAGTGCGCGCCAAGCCACAGGTACTATGGTACCAGTTCAGTTACTACATATAGTACGACTTGCTGTCAGAGCGAGGAGGCGAAACAGCTTGTCACATCCCTTATTCCTTTCTTCCTTTTCTCAACGCTTTTCATCCGCGCGCTTCATATTCGGCCTTTATTTATTTCTTATAATTTCAATTGAATAGATGCTCTTGACTCAGGGCACAACCGAGGCGGGCGACGACAAGCCTTCGGATGAGGAAGTCCCCGAAGGCAGCGAAGAGACGAAGGCTGCAGATATCGCCCACCAGGTAACGATGCCGACGAGTGGAAGGGGAGGAGATTCACTTCAGATGACGGCCATGATACACGATCTGAAGGCACGCGTCGAAGACTTGAACCAGTCAGAAGCCAACGACTCTTTTCCATTGCTTGATGGTCCGTTCAGATCCAAGCTGGATGCCAGCAGCTTCCGTGCTGGAATGGCCCGATTCGACGTCACCGGAGCTAATTCCACTCACGCCAGGTAGGCGCTTCTCCCCTCGAAGGGGACATCGAATACATGCAGTCCTCGGTGCTTCGGACTCCCACGCACAACCTTCTCTCCTCGTGCAAATATGTCACGGAGTATCCTCAACCAGTCAACGACCAACATGCTCAACCGATCTCTCAATGCAGTCGCCGGCGTTAAGAATGCCAAGGTGAAGCGGTTTATTTTCTGGCGTTATTATTATGATGACGATTGTTCCTGTGATTAGCAGTTTTTAGAAGTCGACCAACTTAATTGTTGCAGGAAAATCTGATGAAGCTCGAAGAGGCGTGCACTCGAATGTTCGATCGCCTCAAGGCGTCTGCCGATTTGTTCGAGGAGATTCGCGAGGCCCTCGGGCAGACGGCGGACACTTCGCTCGTCGCCCGGATCCACGCACTCAAGATGGACTTTGACGCCTCCATTCGGATGGATGGAGAGGGAGCCACGGCTGTGAGTGACCTCGACCCCTTCACTCACTCACCCTCTCCTCCAGGCACTCGTCGTCGTCGAGCAGTCCATGAACGAACTCGGAAACGCCCTCGAAGATAGCATCTTCCAGATGGGTACGCCCTTCCTGATGAATGCTTCATTTCACACAAGAGAAGATGTTGTGATGTGGCTATGGTGGAATGAAATAACATAATTGGTGTTTGTAGTAATATTGAGCCCGTCCCAGTAGAGACATAGAAATGTGTGATTTATTGCAATATTGCCTACAATGTGTAGTAGTGGCTATGCAGCAGGGCAAGAGGGCGGAAGTCTCCTCCTCCACTTGGACGAGATGAGGACGAACGAGGAGACGAGGAGACTCACCGAGGGACGTACCTTCACACTCGACAGATCCTCTTCCACTGCTCACGCAATCGGTGACATCACCGCGGAGGGAGGTATGCAAATCCAGTCTTGCTTCACGCTTTGTCTTTGTGGGAGTTGATTGGTGTTGCGTGGGGGTGATCGATGTTGACGTCCCTCCCCTTCAGCTCCCCTCGCCTCATCGCAACGCCTCTTCGAGCACAGCGGTGACGCTGCACTCCACGCCCTGCAGATGGAACTGGACGAGGTTCTCTTCCAATCGAGCACTGGCCAATTAGCCAACACATTCAGAAGTCGAGTGAGTTGGAAACAGTTCGTGTCTCCCTCGCTGAGGCCACCGAGAGGATCATGGACATGGAACGGGACTTGGTCGAGGCTCAAAACGCCAGGGACGCCAGCGAGGCCCGAAACGAGGTTGCGAGAGCAAAAGGAATGAAATATTGTGCACTTGAGGTACTTGAAAGAACAGTCAAGGATGCAATGCAACAGGGAAAAACCCTCAAGGTAAAATAAGTTTATTCTATGAAGAATCGTATGATCCTCTCAAAAATATTCAACCTGTGTCCATTTGCTTTGCGATTCTATCACGAATGAATCCATTGCTGGTATAAGTTGTGGTATTTGACAGGAACACCTGGAGACGTCTTCTGAGAACCACAGAGATACCGTTGCCGGCTACGAAAAGCAGATCAAAGAGATGGAGAATGAAATGACAGAGAACCACAGAGAAGTCGTTGCGGGCTACGAGAAGAAGATCGAGGAGATGGAAAATGAGGTAAGATCTGTTGGAAAATAAATTCCTGTGGGATTGTTTGTATGTATAATACATTACAACATTGCAGAGGTCGTTGCTGCAAAAGTCAGAGGAAGAATTGAATGGCCGAGTTCTTGACCTTACCGAATCCGTCGCTGAGCTTCAAGTAAGAACATAGCAGCAAATGATACGTATCCAATAATTGAGCTCATTTAACGTTGTGCAACAGTTTGCTTCAGTCCAAGTTGGCAGAGCACAAAGACCGAGTGAAACTGGAAGTAGCGTCCAAGGAGTCTGCAGAGAGGACCGCCAGCAGACTCAAGACGGAACTAGAGTCTGTCGAGGACGAGGCACCCCTTCTCGTTGTACATCTCATTGAGTTGAATTGTAGCGCCGCTCGACACAGGAGAGGTACATTCGCGTTTCTGAGGATTTGGACGAGGAGCGGATGAAGAGAAGGGAATTGGAAAACAAGTGAGTTGATGGTCGCCCAGTTGCCAATCAGTCGACAGATTACTGATGGTGATCGCGTTACAGGCAGATATTGTTCTCTCGCAGTGGAATAAACAATGCCGTAGAGGAAGAATTGGAGAGGAGGAGGAGGACCACGGTAGGAGTGGAGGAGGAAGGCCGGATCACACCACAATTGCAGTCCATGCAGCGCCAGACACAGACAGTGGTGGGACACGAACAGATGGAGGAAATGACACGGAAGGTGAGGGCGGGAGGAGAAGGAGGGAGGAGAAGAACGCCGATTGAGGCAACGGAACTGGAAGGCGCCCTGGCGACACTCGGACGAGCAGTTACGACCAACCTCCAGAAGGGTCTGGGAAGTGCCGGGCGGGCCAGGGAGTGCCGGTAGCCCCTCCCCCAGTCACGATGGAAGGGACTTCTCTCCAGAGTGGACGACGTCCCCCGTCTCGTTGCTCTCATCGCCGATGCCGCCGACTGCGCCTCCGCGAGGGACGCCGAATTGGGGAGACTGAATGGGAAACTGGCCGGCTTCCTCGATGCGCGGGTGCGTCGAAGGATCCCCATGCATCCAATCATCATGTTACCTTACCAGGATGAGGCAGCCCGATGTGCGGCACTCGAGAAGTCGATATCTGGATCTGATGAGAGCGACACCAATGCCAAGGAGAACCAGCCACCCGCCACGGGAGGGAAGGTCAAGGCAGCCAAGACTGGAGGTACTCCCTCGGATACGAAATGTGGTTGCATGCGTTGTTTGCAGCCACGTTCTCGTCTCCGAATCGGCAGCTGTTCCTCGGCCTAACGACGCAGTCCCACGATCTCGTCCAAAAACTGAAGGAAGCCCAGCTGGCTGTGACGAAGGGACGACCGGCCACGGAGACAAACTCTCTCCTGGTGGCTGCCATCGAGAGTGGGCGCACCCTCCGAGCTGCCCTCAACGAACGACTCGTTGCCACCACTGCCCCTGTCGGAGACAGCGGATCTGCCGAGATGGTTCTCGAGGTGTGCATATTCCGCCTTTAGCGGGGGTTTCGCCCGTTTTGCTTTCCAATTATCATTGTGGTTGGAGAAGGAATGATATCAATTCCGATTGCAGCTGGTGTCTCTCAAGGAAGAGAACACCCGTCTCCGTGCCCAGTTGTCGCAGGTGCAGAAGAGGTGGAAGGCCGTCGCCGGACACATCAACGTAAGACTTTTCCGGAAACTATTCGTTCCTTTAAAAAAAGGACTCCGGGCACTTTTGGTGTAGCCGAAAGATCCCCAAAAATGCTGTCGAAAGATAACAAAATCAAAAGTGCACACTGAGCCAAGATCAGGTAATATCAATCCCGATCGTTGCAGGACCAATTCTGGCACTTTGCCAAAGTGATAAATTCGCGTTTTTCGCGATCATAAGCGACGTTTTTTTATTACATTATTTTTTTAAATCTCGAAAGCATACCTCAGAACTGCAGAAATGTAATAGAACGTTCAACTATCTCTAATAAATTTTGGCAGTGCAAAACATCAACGATGCAATTTCGCTCTAAAAAATCAAGGATTCATTTATGGTGGTTGATTTTTATATCATTCGACAGCATTTTTCGAGCACTTTCAGAGGCAAATGAAAACGAAACATCGAAAAGTGCCCGGAGTCCTTTAAACTCGGTTTGATTGCTCAGTGGTGGAATACGTGGCCGCAAATTAACTCTGCCTGTTCAGCGGCCCGATTTGGTGGAGAAGATCTCGCGTGAGATGGTGGAGATCGGAGAGACTATGAAGACCGTCGCCGCCCTTTCCTCCGGGAGCCGCTCCAACAAGCAATAGGCGCATTTTATGATGCTAATATTTTCCTAACAGGGAAATCCTTTAAGCGACTCATCTCCACACCCTATGTCAATATTTTACTCGCAATGTGCACTGCATTTATAGAAAATGTATACTCACCTGTGTTTTTTCAATTGCGCCTATTTTGTTCTATTACCATGCCACGATTCAACGCATTGATCAGATAAATGAGGCATTCTGTATTTACGGCACAATAAGAAACATTCTGAATGTCATCGAAGGGGCTCGGCCCCTTCCCCCCTTCTCTGCACGTCCATCTCCTTCCCTCTCCCATCTACTTACTCCCTTCAGGACTGCTCAATTCGCTCTTCCTCTCCACTTTTCCATTGCTGACCATTGTGTAATTGAACAAACGGGAACATTTCACGGTTACGCAGAGCCTGAATGAAGTTGCGGCCTTCTGACCCTGAAAGGGGACGCTGACCCAGTCTCCAATGATCAATAATTACTCCGACTGGACTGTCTTCCCAATCACCCCCACAAAGAAGCTTCCTCCATCCAAGCGTCGTAGTCCGTGGGGAAGGCGATACTGGAGTCGACGGTGGACAGTATCGCCGGCTCGGTGAAGCGAGCGAGGTAGAGTGCAGGGCGGGGGATTACGCAACGTATACGCTACCCGCCACTCGCGAACACGCTGCTCGGTCTAACGAGTCCGAGCAGAAGGGAGGGCAACTGGTCCGTAGAGCCGCAATGAGTCATCCACGAACCTGTCGCCCTTCGATGCATCTCCATTTCTGCAAGAACGGACAGGGAGCCGGTACTCCCACATCCACCGCCGACTCCGACATCGCCCATGGACGACGCCGACTAGATAAACGATAGGCCAGAACCGAGGAGGAACGCGTCGAACAATGAGACATCCCGTCATGATTCCGTGACCGCAATTCCAAATCAATTACCCTCCGAGACAAACAATACGCCCTTCCAGACAATGCCATACGGCGAATGCCCTTTCCCCAGCGCCAAGACGGTAGCGGACATTCACGGCGTTTGTAAAGCCGCTCATGCCCTATGAAACACCTAACGACAATAAATGAAACGGTCATTTGCGGCGTTTCTAAAGCCGCTCATGCCCCAGTGAAAGTACAGAAAGAGATGTAGGGGGTGGAAGGAATCTTCTTGATGTTGGAAAATCTTCACGACGATGTCGTAGAAGGGATCCTCGTAGATGCGGATAGCGGCGACCTGGAGAAAAATGTATTGATAAAGTATGTAAAGCACACACCAATCGCTGAAGTTTTCCAGCACGATTCCTCGTGATAAATTTGAGTCGCTCGTGATAAATTCGCAAATGAGATTGTCTAACCTGATATATGGTGCAAGAATCCAGTGAGCGAAACGTGCGGATGGGCTTCTCGGGAGAGCCGCGGCCGGGAAGAAGTCCTAAAAATAGAAATTGCAAAACGTAAAAATCGTAAATGTCGAACGGGGTAAATGTCGCACAATCAAGGAGACTAAAAAGTCGAGGGCGATAGAATTAAAAAATGTTAAACAATTGTACGGACCGAAA
This sequence comes from Levipalatum texanum, assembly GCA_014805385.1. Classification (NCBI taxonomy): domain Eukaryota; kingdom Metazoa; phylum Nematoda; class Chromadorea; order Rhabditida; family Diplogasteridae; genus Levipalatum; species Levipalatum texanum. The sequence continues at coordinate 1,081 of JACMIG010002534.1, read as the reverse complement.
CGATAAATTTGGGTCGCTAATGCTAAAATAAAACAAATTCCACAGTGAGGCTGAATTTAGGGAGTGAAGTTTTGAAAAGAGAAAAAAAAGAGATGCCAACCTCGTCAATGGCCTCCTGTATGACTCGCCGTCGCCTCTGGGTCTCCGTCTCCACTTGCTCATTCCCTTCCTCCATTCCCGTGTACTCCTCTTCATTACTCTTCGACGAAGTGCGGAAGAACGGATTGGATCTGAAAAGTGTTCATCGTCGTGATAAAAGGTCCGTTCATGTACGTGTTTAAAACTGCTTTTAAGTGATAAAATACGATATTTTCGAAGCGTTAATTTCTTACTCACCTCCTTCCCTCCCTAGAAACGGCGAGATGGCGGGAGAACCGGACGACGTGAGCGCGTTGTGCGGCGATCTGCAGAGAGCACTCCCTTATCCACTCCATTTCCATTTCTCTCTCTATACCTCGGCTTCAGCTTCCTCTCCGAGTTGGGAGGAAGAATCCGTGTCATTCACAATGTGACGCGGCCGTTGGGGGAGTCACTTGAAGCCTCAGAAAGCGGGCGATGTCCGTTCCCTTTTCGTAGTCCACATCCGATTCGGAATCTCGTTCAACACGACAAGCAGTGGGTGCCGCCGGTGCCGGGGGCATCTAAATATTCGAATTACGTAGAGAAATATTACCAACATGCAATGGTCGTTGAAAATATCAATATATATATTTTTTATAGAATCTTTATACAGCAGCATCTTTTCGCCTTTAATGCATTATTTTACAAAGCAAATAGAAAATACAAATGTACGCCTTCTTCGTTTATTACCTGGTCGTCAGCAGCGAGTCCATTCCTGACTTCGATCTCCATGGGAGCTCATCCCTCCGCCTTTCCTTCTTCTTCGTCCGATATAACGGAGTGGCCCTGCCTCCGTGTGAAGGGCGGGATGGAGGGAGAAGAAGGGGACGACGAGGACGAGGGCAGATGGGAGCGGCGACGACTGCAGATACGATGGTTGTTCGATCGATACGATAGATACAATAGGTGGACGGTTGAAACCCCGCCTTGTCCATCCAAAAGGTATCATACTGATGGGAAC
>JACMIG010002533.1:0-14934 GCA_014805385.1 Levipalatum texanum | reverse complement strand
GGCACTGAACAATTCAAACGACAGAATGAACCAGACATTCTCCTGGGCATCGACTACTTCTTCGAGATACTGATGAATGGAAATTTCTCCACGAAGAGACTGGAGACTGGAGTCAACATGATCAACACCCGAATCGGTCCAATAAATGGAGGAATATCTATACCGCAAGGAGAACTGAAACCACCTGACATTTCGCCAATGCAACGACAAGGAATCGGACAAGTGGACAGCTCCGACAACAAGTTAGAATGTCAAGACCAGATCCAAGCAATCCACAAGGGCGACCAATGCACAGCCATGACCACCGCAGGACACACCACCACGAAACCATTTGCAAAATTCTGCAGCCAGTCTGCTACTAAAGCCAAGCTAATGAACATGAGCAAGCAGAACTATTCCAGCATCGAAAAATCAACGAGCACACCATCTACTCCAAAAATGAATGAAAATATTCATGGTGGATGGCGTCGAAATTCTTCCCATGAGCGTGAAGAATCGCATTCGAATGATGATCAATGTCGTACGCAAGACAACTACAACCACTCCCGGCAACCGTTCCATTACAACCGACCAACCCGCTGGCCAAATTCACCTTCAAATGAAGTAACTACAACAAGCAATTCTTCAACTATCCGAACATCCGGGTGCACGAACAGATCAACCAATCACCAAATCAACTTCACTCCAACATCGGCCATCAATCTTTCACCCAATGAGAGGAAGATTCCGCGAAGTGGAAAAGGATAAGAACTTCAAGTTCGTCGCCCGAGGATCCGTTCGGATATTCATTCACTTCATTTTTGTTTTCTCCATGATCCAGTCACATAATTTTCTTTTCAATCGTTAGTATCATTCAATCTTTAAAGAAGGGCTCCGAGGACTTTCTGGGTCATATATGTGACCTAGTACATATTTTTCTCCATGGTCGATTTGAAACAAAACACTTTTCAAAAATTCTGAAAATCCATTTTTGGCCCTAAAAATGCAGTCCAAAGTTGATATTGATTTTTTATGGCTACAGTGAATATGAGCGGGTCTACTTAAGACAGTGTTACCAATCGATAAAATTATTATCAAAATATATCTGCCACATCGATATCAACACTCATTGGCATACATTTTCGCTATATTTTAGGTAAAAACGGTCATTTTCCGTCATTTTAGGCAAAAATCGATACTAACTTTGAGTGGATTTTTATGACTGTGGAAGGGGTGAAAAAATTTTTGGAAAATGTTTTTCCACACTTTCGAACGTGGTGAAGGGCCCGGTATACTCGCAGCCGGGAATTTCTGAGATATAGAATCGACCTAAATTGTCCTACTACACCTTCTTTAATAGATTTTTTTCTGTTCGGAGTATGCTCAACGCATGAATTCTTCATTTGTTTCCTTAGTCTCAAACAAATCTTCTAGATACGATACATAACTTCTCGGACAAAGTTTCCGTTGAAAGATATTTTCTCCGATCGTATATAAGCCGTTCGAGTTCACTCTTTCTTCGTTCCGTTTTCACTTGTATTGTTCTTTATCTTTTGATAAAGGTTTAATTACCCAAGTTTGAGGCTACACTTTCGACCCTCAAGCAAAAATATACTGATCATGTCGCTGTCAAGAGATTGTTGTCTTTGGCGGGATAATTTGCCTGCTACTTTGAAATTAGATATTGAGGGAAATTGTTTCTCGAGAATTCACTGGCTGTATCTTATCTATCTGGAGGTTCGAAGGCATTCACTTGCCGTTCTACCTTTTCCATTCTCCACTTCGCTCTGGGCTGAAGATGAAAGCAGCTCAAAATTGAATACATGTATCCTTTCATCGCCACAGTTGAACATCCCTAACAACAAAAGTAATGGGAATTGCCACTAAATATCGCCTTTCTCTTGTTTGGCTCCCTTCCCACTTCGAATAACGATGCATTCGTTTACTCCTCAGGGAGGGCGCACTGCTTTTGCATATCTATTTACGAGCGCAAAAGAGCAGCAGTACAACGAAAATACGGATTACGGACAACGCACACTGTTGATCTACCACCTCCATCCCGTTTCATTCCATGTTGAGTCTGATAATAAAGTTGATATCTTTATAGTTCGGAGAAATCTTCGACGATGAGACCACTTCCAAGACTCGTAATATGGCGAAAATAGAAGAAAAGCTCATCACGGTTCATATGCTACCAAGTCTTATCGAAAACTGTTCTCTCCCCAAGTGTGAGAAGGAAGAAGAGAAAAGAAAAAAGGAAAAGGTGCTGTTTTCCAGCTCCAAGTCCGGGATGTAATTTTCCCGCGCCCTCCCCCTCCCCAATTTCGGCCTCAGCTTCCTTTTCTTATCGAAGATACAAAGAGATATGTCTGCTAAACAGCACAAGTCTTTTACAAGTTCTCTGGCGCGGCACAATAGAGACTATAGAGAGAGTTTCGCGCCTGGGTACGAAGGGAAGCCGAACATGGAGCTGCCAATACCGTATCGGTGATACGTCCCGACGCAGCGTCACAGCATCATTCAACTCCTGACGAATGATGGAAAACTTGTGTATAAAAGGATTTCGGATACTGCTCCTCGTCAGTTTCAGGATGGCTCAAAATCTACTTTTCTCCTCACTCGTCATCGTGCTCCTGTTGCCTCTTGCAGTGGATTGCAGAGTTAAAGTGAGTTTCTACACCCTCCTCCGATATGCCCCAAAATTTTTATAAAATTTAAAAAATCTCCACCGGCGGTGATTTTTTCAATTTTATACTCAATTTACAAATTTTGAAATGTTTTGTCAACATAGTATACCATCATGTGCTCACATCAGGCTGCTCTGTGGAAGTACTTCAAGTTGAGTCTTAAGCTCGAAGAAGAAGAGAGAGACGACGCCAACAAAGCCATTAAGAATTTGTCTCCAGAGGCCCAAAAAGTGGGCCGGGACATGATCACCGTAAAATACGGTAATGACATGTATTGGCACTAATACGAGGTTCGTTAGAGTGGAAAAAGTGTATTATTCATTATTAGTTCATCGGGTACTGGAACGAATCGTTACCTCAAATACAGAAGGAGCTTCGTCCGTTGATGGCCTTGTTGCTGGTTCGTTTCCCTCTTATAGTTTTATCAGGCTTACAAAATGAAGGAAGATTGGCATATGTACGAATTCGAGGAGAAACTTCTAGATAAATTCAGCGCCACAACTATGGAGAAGGTCATATCTGTGCCTCCCTTGCTGAATTCTCTTACAGGTGAATAGCGTTAGCGCCGATCTATCCCGCCGGGAAAGGATAGTCCAGCAGAATAAGCTTATCGATGAAAGCGAGGGCGATCAAAAGGTACACCGATTCGAATTTAAATTACCCAGTTCACCTGGCGATTCATAATAGGTGAACTGGGAATAATTGCTCCTAAATGGTTTCAACAAAAAAACTTTTACAGGAAGTGCTCAAGCATTTGAAAGAATATTTGGCAATGGTTAAAGAGCTGGAAAAGAATAAGGTGATTACTCCTTAATGTTGCCTTGGAATATTTTGTATAGGCTTCGTGGTTGGCCAAAGGTCTCGAAGGATCAGCCAAGGCGACCGCGGTCGCCATGATTCACCAGGCCTTTGATGATCTCGACACACCTATTCTTAAACTGGAAGACAAAGTCTGAAGACGTCCCTTGGCATTATATTTTCAGGTTAACGAAATCTATGAACAGTCTGACGCGAAAGAGGCACTCCTGCCCCTCAAGATCTTCATGCGGCCAGTTCGGCGTGTCTGAGTAGCTCAAAATATCGGAATAAATGATCATCGTAATAAGCTGATGTTTATGTTTCGATATGGGACAATTCCTTGGTTTCCATTGTCATAATTCCCTCGTAATCGTTTACCCCCTAACCATATGACCCCCCCTCAAGTTCCTGACAATGAGTCCTGTTTTTGTTTGGAAGAGGCTTTACGAAGTCAGTTGCTGTTCTTCGCCGAAGTCAGTTGCTGTTTTTGCTGTTCTTCCATCATTCTACTTCAAAATCTTTCCGGAATTGAGCGAGGCAAGGAAGTGAAGGAATTGGAATTAGACGCTGCGGGTTCTCTACAATAAGTCACCTCGCGATAAAGCTACTAGATCCTTGCTGATACATTGACATGGTATTTTTCCTAGTTGAAGCTGAGATATGATGATGGATTCGAAAGCTGGGAAATAGAAGAAGCGCAACTGCCGTGGATCAGTTTTTCTGGTGTGACATACAAAGTCCCCCGTCACTTGTCCGTCTTTTCAACACAACTAAACAATATGGCGCCCATCTCGGGTGCATTTCCATCACAACGATGCACCGGATGTCCTCTCCACTCCTTTCACATTCGTAACCTAGATCCAGGGAATATTACAGCTGCGAAGCCATCGTTCATTTAAGCGTATATTTCTTGATATTAAAAGTTTCGTCTCATATTGAATACTGTTCGTATCTAAGTGCATCTCTGACCTCCAAGTCGATGCCGATGAAGTGGACGGTGCTGAAGTTGACGCCGTATTTGTCTTCCGCAGATTGTGTTAGGTTTTCCCTAAATTGTCGTTACTCATCTTTTGTGAATCCACGATTGGAAATCTATTAGTTTTCTTCGAACACGGTTTCGACGTCTACAAGATATCAAACGGTCTTGAATAAACGTTCTGCACTGCAGGCTCATTGCCCTGCGATCTCTCTCCACTGTTCTCTCGTTGTCTGGCGGTTAGAGAAAGGAGAGAACAGTGGACAGAGATCGCAGGGCGATGAGCGTCCAGTCCGGAAAGTTTATTCCGCCGACAATATCCTAATTGATTCCTGCAGATCTCAAGTGCACACCTCAACGGAGCCTTAGAATATAGAACTCAATATGCGTCTTGGATATTAGGATACTAACCTCAACGGCGCCTTTGCCAGCAGGACGCTCGCACTCGCAACCATCCACTGAGCTACCGGTGCCAGGAGAAGAAAAGCTATCCCCGCCCTCTGCCACGCCTGCTGGAAGAGGGACATCTTGTAGAATCTGGAACGCCTGAATCGCTCCGTGTGTACGGTGTGGGCGACCTTTTACAATTGTCGACGTCGCCCTTCTAAATTGCGCAATCGCTTACCTGGTCACGACCGCCAGTCTGTAGAGGAAATTGGCGCAGACGAGCACGAGGATGATGATGAAGGTCAAGGAGAGTGTCTGGAAGAAGTTCAGAGTTCACTAATGAAAACGACTCCATCCATCGTAACTTTTCTTGTGAAGTTACCTGGAACGAGACTTCCGCGAGGATCGGAACATGTGCCAGAGGACCAGTAGGGAAGAAAGCCAGGACGCCCGGAGCGTGGTGCCAGTACTGAAACAAGTACGTAGGCGTTTTAGAAGCGCCTAATATAATATAGCTAAATTACAATTACCAAATTAAGTATTTTTCCAATCTTGATCTACTCGCCTCCTCTCATTCACGATCAGATTGCTGATCCTTTATCTTTGCTCGATGTTTGGTGCATGATTCATGGACTTGGAAGATGTTTACAGGGTTCGCGCAGTCTCAAAGTGAGAGCGCACTTCGTGCACATGAGCGTGCAGAGTTGCAACGGAAAAATAGGCGAAACCCTTTCTTCAGGCTTGGAGAGCGTCTAATTCATCCAATCGGACTCATTGTCAGATCAAGCGCTTGAATCAGAAGCCACAAGAGTCTGACTGAAAATGTTTACGGAATCTGTCTGTGCGGTTTTATAATCTACGGACCCGGAAAAGCTTTATATTCTGTGTTACAGACCGGAAGTAAGCTCACCAGCAGCGTGACAGCATGTGTTACTGCATAGGCGATGTCGACCACGACGAAGGCATAGAAGGAGAAGCGATAAGCGCCGAAGGAACCTCGTCGCCTGATATGGTGTGGATTAGGGTTATTTTAATGTTATCATTGTCTCGACTAAATGTCTCCCTCAGTATGGTGCACTGAATGTGGTCATTGGTCAACTTTCTAGCTCTGTTAGATTGACGCTTGGAAGCGACTTTCTCATGAGAACTGGGATCATCGTCCAGCCAACTCACTCGACGAGCACGAACACCAGCAGATTCAGCCCGATCGACAGCGCGCAGCAGACGTAGGAGAATACGGCGTGGACGAGGAGGAAGGATTGGTCGGATGGGGACATCCCTGAAATACATGTAAGAAAAATTCCTGACTTGTTCAGCGCACGATCCAACGAGAGGGAATGTTGCATAGAATGAAATAGTGCAAGCAAGTTGGACATGCCTGCCTTATATACCGTTATAATTGACCTGGATACAGTTTCGCACCGACGGATCAAAGCCTAAGATTGTTTTCGAAAACAATATTCACCCCTTTTATACCCTCCCGTCATAATTATACGAATGCAACCCCCGCGCCTTATCTATAACTTCCGAGTTTGGAAGGTAATAGTTCCGCCTTTATTCACGTAAAATTCCCCCCTCATTCTGCTCGAATGCACAAAGCTGCTGTAAACAAGTACTTTCACACCACATCAGGACAATGAACGAGCAATACAAGGTAGAAGCCTTGGCTACGACAAATTTTCTAGCAATTCGACCACTGTGAGCACTAGATCACCGACCGTGGAGCTTTTCAAATGCTCGTGATGACCATAACAACGAGAGCACACGTCCACGCACTTTCAAATTATTACGAGTAATGTAGTGTGCGTGACTCGGGATTGTGCGAGTTACGACAATTCCCAGGAATTTTGAGACTTCACACCGATGTGATTGTCTCTGGCACGTCCGAGGCGTGAGAAAGATCAAAATGCATAAAACAAAAATCCTCATAACCATAATACCAAACTGATTGAGAGACTGTGACATTGTGCTGGTTCACATGGACGTTTCCCATGGAAGGGCAGCAGAGCATCGAACTGGGTCGGAATCACCGAGTTCGAGGGCAATATTGAGTAAAAATGGAGGAGAAATGCCCCGTGTAGTAAGAAACTCTCCATGAAATGGAATGCTACAGTAAGTTGCTATTGCCCATTCGTCAACGAAAGGAAATTCAGCATTTGAATACATCGACGCATGGCTCTCTCCGAAAAAAATTGGCGGGATATGAAAATTCTTGCCAGTTCTTGAAATCGCTTTATCACCTACTGCGCCTAGTCTTTGAGGAAACTTCGAGAAGCGAGAGGCGCGATACAAGTCACAAAGGACATGGTTCGGCCCGGACAAATAATGCGTTCTGTTCTATTTGCTCATTGAGGCCCTTGTTGGATACGTGGAGGGCTCGGACAGCATGAGAGGCTGACCCGAAACGGAAGCAGGAAATTTGAGAGGGCCCGCGCGTCTCAATAGAGATGCATGAACGCTGCGAGCTTATGACCTCGAACGTTTAGTCCCTATTCCGTTCAGACAACTAAAAATCATGACGCACGAATATTCTTTTCAAAAACATCTTCGTTATGTTCGTAGTGTATCAGGTTGAGTTCTAGGTAAGAATATCTTTGTCCAAGGGCTCTGCACTCTCCAAGTACAATGAATATTTACACCTAAGGTCTCCTACAACATCGCGCATTTCCGGATATAAAATTTGTCAACCCCTATGAAAGCAAGTGAACCACTATCATGACAGAAAATTGGCCAAGCTCTTCTGGTCAGTGTGAAGGCATGGAAAACAACACATTATTAACGGTTTAGGAGCAATGATCATTCTGGGGCGGAAAAATGGTTTCCAGAAAAAAGAGGTCTTCATAAATAGTCTAGATAGCTTTTCTTAGAACAAAGCCATCTCCGTGTCAATAACAAAGTAGACTATACTGAATGCGTGTTCTCGGTGTCCAGAGGATTGTCACGGCAATATTGTGCCGTGTTTGTTTTTGTATCAGCGTTACTATATGGAATTCAGAGGTATTGCTTTGCGCGCGTTCTTAATTAGCACTAGAATTAAGCCCAGCAACGTTCAGGACGAAATTCATTATGGTCACGGAGTAATAGGACATGGAAATGTTGGATAGTATGGCATCGTACAAATAGAATGCGTAAGGCGAACGCACAATTGCATTCGCGATGAGTAGGGAATTAGAGGCGCAGAATAAATTGCGCAGAATTTTTGCTTCCGTTTCCAATTGCAATGGCGTGGGTGAAATAATTGAACTTCGCTATCCGCGCACGGAGAAACAATTACGACCGCGGAAGGGTGAATGTATTCTGGTCTTAGCGGGTCTTTGCATTATGATTAATATTTGAGATCGCTCGATTAAGGAACACGAATGCTTGTCTCACAACAAAATAGACTCGGTTCGAGTCCGTCTAAACAAACGCAAATGGGCGAGACTGATGAGCGGCTTATTTTGGCAAAGTGCAATGAGCGTACTCTCCGGAGCGTTCTATCAAATAATACCCAGCAATTAGACCCGGATGTCTAGAATCAGAATTCAAAAAGCCATAATAAACAATGACTAGACAGCAGCTCTTCATTCAAATAGTCAAGGAACGCACGGCGAAAACAGCTATCTCATCAAAGGAGTATTGAGTCGGTAAACACAAGACAATATGCAACCAATGGGCCCTGAGAGTCCAAGGAAGAAACATTCTTTGATGAGCTCATAGCAACTTGATGAAAGGAGATCGTGCATGCAATTCACTGCAAATTGTACCCTCCGGGTGTACAAACGTGCGAATTTTTCAGGAGCGAGGGAGAGAGGCCAAGCTCTTTAGAGTCTCCTGAGCCTTTTAGAGGTTACCCTCATCCGTATCTAGATGGCTCGCTCAGGAAATGCCGTCTAATGAGAGTGCCGCGAAATGGAACACATGAGAGGGAGAGGTGTAAGGCAGAATTCATGCTGAGGGTTGTTAGAATTCATTCGCAAATGTGTGGAGTCTTTTCATTTGACCGTGCGCAAGTGAGACTATTGTAGAGAACCCGAGGCGTTCTAATTCCCACGTCCGGACAACCCCAATGACGGACTGCGCGCGCTTTTGATCTACCTCATTGAACCTAGTTTCTTGACTCGTGTGATTCAAGCGACCACGAAAGGGCTCCATGAGGCTGATCAAAAGCGAGCGCAGTTCGTCAATGGGGTTGTCCGGGCGTGGGAATTAGATCGCTTCGGGCTCCCAACAACAGCCATATTGAGATACGCCATACATGTAAGGATGGATTCTGCCTACTCTAGCAATGCCCGAAAAGCGGGCGAAAAATGAGCTGTTTCTGACACATTCCCGTACAATCATTGCTAATGGCCTGAATGCGAAGCCCATACCATGCCACTTGACTGCTTTTATGGTATGGGTTGTGCTGTGGCAGGAGACTCGAATAGAAATGCTTTCATGGTTCGTGAAAATAGTTGTTGTTGGTGAGACTGACGCGAGCCCCCCGCAATTGACAATACTAGCACTTCAATCCATCTCGCCGCGTTGTCATCTTTGGTACTTTTCAGATCTGGTTCGTATGTCGCCTGCTTGCAAGTTTGACTGTTTGCAATCATGGAAACGTCCTAGCCTGGGAGAAAATGCGGCAATAAGATGAATTAAGAAATGTGTTCTTAAATGTTTTCTTGACCGTTATCGTTGCTTGTTTATTTTCGTAGTTCAATGAATGCACAATACAATTGATAAAGCTTGGCGTTCGAAGATTTTCGCACATAACCAAATGGCAATCGATGAATAGCGCGAAGATCCATTGTCCCCTTTGATTGCCTGTCTCAATCAGAGGGTTTTCATTCGAACTCCAATGCGGCCTCCACTGCTCTCCTTCGTGTTCTTCATAGCACTGAGCCATGCGTCGACAACTTCCATAGACGATCTCCCGAGGTTACATCCTTTTACTAGGGGGTGTAATGTGATAGTCTAGAACGATACGGAGCTTCGAATTGTCTGGCATTTTAGACGGAGCTCCGTATTGTCTAGTCTTTTATTGTTAGACGAAGCTCCGCCAACTCTAGAAGACAGAACCTAAATGGCGCAGTGGCGGCTTCGCCACCACTGCCTGCAACAATACGGAGCTCCGTCTAAGAGATTAGACAATATGGAGCTCCGTCTAAAAAGCCAGACAATACGAAGCTCCGTATCGATCTAGACTAACACGTTACACCCCCTACTTTTTACACTGCATCTTTCCCATTGAATACCTATGTCTTTTCAGTGCCATTTCCGACATCCTCGAGGACCGAAATTTGATTCCAATCAACGCTAAATTTATACTGTAAGAACTTCAACATGGTGAAGCATATATTTTACTTCAGCCTGGTCAATAAAATCAATCAACTCAATCAAATGGATGGTTTTTTCTACGCGCAGCACGCGGAATCCCTAATTCTCAAGTTCGATGTAGTCACGGCCTTATGGGAAAATTCAACGAGTGAATACGTCCTTCGAGATTCGTACTTCGAAGGAATTAGATTTAACAACAACATTCGACTCGACAATGGAATAGTGGAAGCCCGTGAGTTGAATGGCGAATTAAATGTTCTAGTCTAACAACCCCCGATAAAATTGCAGCTGATTTCGGCCCTTGGCAGAGGATCATCCACATCGAGCAGTCGAAAAATGACAATTCAACGTGGGGGCTGTCCCCTCTTCTCCGTAATCGATAATCTTCAGCCACTTCGAGTACGCCACTCAGCTCTATAAATTCCTGAGCGAATCGCTCGTGAAGATCAAGAGCGGTGACGACTTCCATCTCTTCCAGGGCACTGCCCTTGAAAGTGTAAGTCGAATCGAGGACTCTGGAAAAAGAGTTTAATATTCTGCAGTGGCACAATCTGGAAATCATGAGATACTCGAACCTCCGTCTCGGAAAACTATTCTACTGCACTGGAGATAACAGCGTAATTATTGTTGAGAACCCCGAAGCGTTCTAATTCCCACGCCCGGACAAGTTCAAAGACGGACTGCGCCCGCTTTTGATCTACTTCCTCGAGCCCCTTGTTATGGTCGATTGAAGCATACGGGTCTTGAAACAGTGTTAGATGAGGCAGATCAAACGCGCGCGCAGTCTGTCATTGACCTTGTCCGGGCGTGGGAATTAGAACACTCGGGGTTCTCCACAATAGTAGAGGTGCTGATGAGTACCAGTTCTCATTTCAGATCTATCTGGAACTGTCGCACTTTGACCCAGATTGGCACATGTTTGCCTTTCTTGTAGAAGTGAGAGCCCGTGTATGAGCTGATTGATCTCAACTGCTTCCAGGTCCGCCCCCTGGGACACTTCGAGGCCAATCGGACAGTGTTCGTGGAGAGCTTCAACGTCTCTCAGATGGTCTTCACCCATCTTAGTGCCAACGTCTTCGACGTCCTCGTCGACCCCACCTGCGGTGCATCCAGAACGGTCAGAGATTTCTCTCGGATCTCAAATGGCGGTTCATTTCAGCCACGCAATTTCTCTGATGACTACTATAAGTGGTGCGATGACCATATGATTATTTGCGTCCCCAGGGATGAAGATGCTGAGCCTCCCTTTGGAAGGTGAGGGAGATGAACTCCCCCCCCAATCGACTGCCTTCTTCAGCATCACAACGACGTCGCTGATGGAGACGCGTGTGGCCAAATCGCAGGGTAACTACGTCGTTGAGACTGCAGAAGAGGTACGAATCCCTCCTCTCAAATTTGATTGTCTTTTGAAGGAGTTCTTTGCCCGATTCCCAAACAAGACGAGTGCGCTCTTCAAAGTGCCGGAGTCCGGCGTCTTCCTTCTTCGCTGCCCTGTGGGAACTGTGTAAGAGGGATCATATTGTTCTTCATCCCCATCTATGTGTATATATTACTATGTTTTATGTATTGAAGGTTCTGGTTCCCGAAGGACACGGTGGTGAAAAGATTCGTGTGTGAAGACGAAACCATCGACGACATCGAGATCGTCGACCTTCGACCCGTGAGAAAAGAGGCATTGAGAGAGTACGGTACATTCAGAAGCGGCACTGGATCAGGGAAGATCCGATTGGAAACTGGACGGAGGACGAAGCGAAGAGTTCCAAGATTTGTATGCCATCTTCACAGACAGAGGGGGAAGGAACATCGGGAGTGGTCATTGCCATGGTGTAAGTCATTACAGTTGGGTTAATGAGTAATTGTTGAAGATGGCTACCTCCGAAAAATATATTTTCATATTCAGATGCTTCCCCGCTGTGGCTCTGGTGGCAGTGGTCGGAGGAGTGTGGAAGTGGAGAATGGGAAGGGAGCAAAATGAGGAAGGAGGGAACGACGTCGAGAAGACGGAACATGAAAACAGGTCGAACCGTAACTCAAACAGCGACCACACGCACAATAACGTCAACTTCGTTGAGGAATGAGCCTGAAGTAATCTGTTGTATTTCGATTTTGACATTCGACATCGATGCATTTTCAATTTCGTAGTTCAATAACTGATTTTATCGTTTATGTTCTTCTTGGCTATCCTCACGCTGTTTCTCTCCGATTGGTTAGACATGTGTTCCAAAATGTTGTCATTTGTTATCGATGCTTTTCCAATTTCAGATTTAAAATCAATGAGTTCGTCTTGTATCTTTAATCTCATTGTCAATTCTCACGCTGTTCGTCCCAGATAGTTCAAAATGACCGTTGATCGCGGTCAATGATGGATCATTCGACTGGAAGCCAAGAGCTCTTCCCTGTTCTCCGCCTGGATCCGAGCATCTTCCTCCCTTGCTCTCTCTCATTCTTCATGACCTACTAGGATCTGGCTGCTCATGACTGAGAAGTCATCACGCTGTAATTGGGCATCAGGGAAGTGAAGATCGACGACCTGAGACCAGGTGTGAAGAGATAACCCACTGCTGTTTGTTCAATGGAGGAGCGACTGTGGGTCATGGAGGATCCCGCCCTATGCCTATCGATTAGTTTTCGCAGATATGCATGAGCGTTGGATGAATGGCGCGAATGTGGCGATTTGGAGTGAAGAGAGCCAGTCCTTGTCCCCATGACATCTGTTGTACTCGGATGGCTTCCATTCTGTCTTCGATGCCTTCTCCACTGATCGCCCTCGCGTTCTTCTTAGCCCTTGGCCATTCTTATTCCAGGCCATGGGCCCCGGATAGTCTCCCGAGGTTTCATCCCTTTTACACAGGTTCCTTGACTATCGTTGTCTTTCCAGTTCCATTTCCGACATCCTCGAGGATCGAAATTTGATTCCGACCTACCAGAAGAAGGTCAAGTAAGTACTGTGGTCTGTTCACTCGAATTATTCCTCTGCCAGTTTCTCCTCGCAACGAGAGGAACATCTCGTTCTCAAGTTCGACGTTGTCAAGGCCCTATGGGAGAATGACTACAACATCGGTGATTCGTACTACGGCGCAATGAGCTTCAACTCATACATTCGACACTCTGAAGCGACTGACCCCCGTGAGTTGAATTGCGAATTGTGTTGTTGAACCCTGATAAAATTGCAGCTCATTTCGACTCTTCCCAGAAGATCTTCCACATCGAGCAGTCAGAAGGCGACAACTCCACGTAGGGCTGCCCCTCTTCTTCTTAACCTTCCCCTGCCTCTTCAGCCACTCCGAGTACATCGCCCAGCTGTATCAGTTCTTGGGCAATTTACGCGTGAAGATAAGAAGCGGCGATGGCTTCCATCTCTTCCAGGACACGATACTTGAAAATGTAGGTGGATTCGTGTTAGAACATGCTAAAGCGAGTATATTCTTGCAGTGGCACAATTTTGATTTCATGAAGCACTCGCTCCTCCATCAGGATGGTGGTCTAATCTACTGCACTGGAGAAAACAGCGTAAGTACTGGACGGGTCATGATGAGCAGTATTTCATACAGATCTACGTGAACGTGACCTTGCTCCACCGTGAAATCGTTACCCCTGCAATGCTGGTACAAGTGAGTGCCAATGCAAGAACTGATTGATCTCAACTAATTCCAGGTCCGCCCCCTGGGTCACTTCGAGGACAATCGGACAGTGTTCGTGGAGAGCTTCAACGTCACAGAGATGCTCTTCATCGATCGAGGCGACGACTTCGACGTCCTCCTCGATCCCGAATGCATCTACTACCCAATCGTGAGTTATCTCACTGGACGGCAATCGGAGGTGTGTTGCAGATGACGTGCCTCGACGCCCACGGTGACTACTACAAGTTTTGCGTGTACCTTTCAGTCGAGGATCAGAACAGTCCACAGAGGATGTTAGAAAGCTTTATCTGCATTCCCAAGAACGAAGATGCCGAGACTCCCATTGGAAGGTGAAGGAGATGAGTTGCCCCCATGGACTGCCTACTTCAGCATCACGACGGCGTCGCTGAAGGAGACGCATGTGTCCAGAGCTCAACTTGCCTACGTCGTTGAGACTGCCGAGGAGGTACGAATGTCGCCCTCCCCTCACATTCCATTGTCTTCCGCAGGAGTTCTTCACTCGATTCCCCAACAAAACGAGTGCACTCTTCAAGGTTCCGGAGTCCGGCGTCTTCCTTCTTCGCTGCCCCGAGGGAGCTGTGTAAGAGGGATCATTTTTGTTTCTCCTCCCTTCCTCTATTTATTCACATTGGAGCTTCTGGTTCGCGAACGGCACGGAGGTGAAGAGATTCGTGTGCGGAGACGAAACAATCGACGACATCGAGATCGTTGACCTTCGACCCGTGAGAAAAGAGGTATTGAGAGGCTACGGTAACATTCAGGAGCGACACTGGATCAGGGAAGATCCGATCGGAAACTGGACGGAGGACGAGGCGACGAGTTCAACGCAGATTCCAGCCACTTCTCTGCCAGACACGCAGACAGAGGAGGAAGGAACACAAGGAATGATCTCTTAAATGGGCTGCGCATAATAGTGGAGATTTGGCTACGCAGGAAAGGTTTTTCAGATACGAGTTATAAAATGTTTGCAAATTCAACGAATCCCGATTTGGCTTTTTTTCTAGGAAAGAATCGAATTATAAATCGAACCAGAAACGCCATGAAAATTCACAAAGAACAATGATTTGGCATTTCATCAAAATTGTTACATGAGCACATTTTTCTCACCAAATCCCACGCGAGCTCTTTTATGTGTTAACAATTAACATAAAGGCGCTCGCGTGGG
>JACMIG010002532.1:0-14934 GCA_014805385.1 Levipalatum texanum | reverse complement strand
CCCCCCCCCCCACCCCCCCCCCCCCCCCTACCCCCCCCCCCTCACCCCCCCCCCCCCCCCCCCCCCCCCCCCCCACCCCCCCCCCCCTCCCCCCCCCCCCCCCCCCCCCCCCGACCCCCCGGGGGGCCCCGCCCGATGATTAGTTGATGGGTGGTTGTGAGGGGGGAGGAGGGGGGACTACCGTGTGCACTGGCAACCGTAATCGGGGATGCCCTGTTCCTCCTTGAATGGGTGCAAATTACACGAGGCGTTATGCGAAATGAGGGGTGAAATAGGCACGAAACGATAGGGCGAATAATGTGCCTACAAATTGGTACCTGCGTTGTTCCTCGCAGTCAATGGCCCCTGGGAAACGGAGGGGAGGACCTTTATGGACCTTTCGTGTGGTAAACGACGTGAGGAGGAGAGCAAATGGAGACCTCCCCATCCAGCAGCATGCAATCTATTTCCATTCAACCTCCAAAGGGATGTCACCTGGTGTGGAACGACTCTCCTCCGTTTGCTCGAGGGGCCAAGAAGTTGGATGAGCTTGTTTGGGGCCATCGGGTGAAAGATGAGCTAATCTCTAGTGGACAGCGGTGTGAACACCTTTGTGTGCCGGAAGCGCCCTGGGGGAGGGGTGAGGGGCCTTTGTCCCCTGTATCAAGTACCTTCTCTGGTCACTGTTAATCCCGCTACACAAACAGCCTTTGTCCCCGAGTGCCTAAGCACTGGGGTGAACAAGTTGCAGTGTGAAGCCTCCTCCCTTAGGGTGAATGGCTACAGCGGGCAGCCAATGATGTAGGTGCCCTTTATGCTCCCTTTTCCCCCGCATGGATGCCCATTAAATCAGAGTGTTTGCGCCCGGATCTGCTGTATCGCTCACGACTATGTTTGCGCAGTAAATGAGGGGCTTTAACAAGGGAGAAATCCGAGCCTGCTGCGGGCTCCCTCCCCCTACCTGTGCCTCCTCCCACTGTGTTAGTCACGCGTATTCACGACGAGATTAGTCCAGTCCTCGAGGACCCCCGAAATATGGCACCTCTCCATTACACGCGGATGGACCCCCGAATGGAGGGAGGATGAGAGGGGAGGCTGTTGAATTCAGTCAAGGGGATACAATTGACGGGACGAGCAGGTATCCAAACGAAGAATTGGTTCCATGGCGGAACGTTTTTTTACACATTGAAGGGATTACGTTCCAAAATGGGTCTACTCCTTATCGTTTGCCAGATCAATCTTACCGCTACCGCATTAGAATAAACTCATGCAAAACACTGGCTCTGCCAACAAAACGTCGACTCCTGCAGCCGTTGTGCATGTTGGGGATAAAGATTTCGGCTGCAAAGAAAAAGACAAGGACACCAATGTGCATTACGGAAATGAATAAAAATGGCACCGTGGATCATGACTGAGGAGAGGGATATTTATGGAGACGACATCTCTACGGACGGAATACAGCACGTTTCCTCACAATCAGTGCTTGAGATGTAAAAGGAAAGAGTTCTTTGCAAGTCATTAGAGCAATCCTTGTCGACTCTATCCTGTCATTAAAACCGTGAAGAATCGGCATGCAAATTACGACTGTGTCCACTTGGTCGGTTGCTACGGCGGATATTATAAAAGAAAATGCATTTAATAATTATAACCGCATTTCCAGAGTTCGACATGGTGAGTTCGAATTGCAATACCCATCAGAGGACTCCCACTTTCCGCACTGCGAAGTAAGGAACATTTCGGTTTTGCTAGGAATTCTCACCAATATTCTCGCAATCACGGACGCCTCCAGGTGGGAGGTGGGCATGAGGAAGGGGTCTCGCAAGTTTATGATCCTCACTCCCTCTGTCACCACTCATCTTACCTCGGGATGTCCGTCATTCATCAGGCCCTTTTCTCGTGTCAGGGGAAGCCTCCTCTCCTCGTTAGCCGCCCTCTATCAGAGAGTGTACGAGTGGAAGAAGCACCCGAGTGTCTGGAGGGAGGCTGCTGATCAGTCCTCCCCTCCTCCCCCTCCCACTCCCCGGTCACTCCACCCAAAACAAACCCCCGCCCTCTATCTAATCTACTAATCCCTGCATCAATCGGATTCGAATTGAATGGGAAAGACGAACGACGATGGCTTCGACATGGTGAGTTCCAGCCCTCGCAAGATTATTGTCATCTTACAGGGATCCACAAGCGAGTCTTCGTCATGCGACGAAATTCCGATGGAAATGGACTTAACGGCGGCGGGGCCTCCGATCTCCGACGACGAGTCCCTGCCCATCGAGAACGAGCGGAAGTGTGTGATGGTGGGTACCTGATCGAGAACAAGCATAGGACGAGGGCCCATTGACGCCAGTTGCCACCTCCATGCAATAAAACGAGGGCCGGGGAACCCTGTAACAGCAACCTCTGACGCATCTTCTCCGATTTCTCAGTTAGCGAAAGAAAAGAAGGAGGAAGTACCCCCTATAATATTAATCCTGAGAAAGAAATCAATCAAATATAATTCGTTTCAGTATGCGAAGCGAATTCTTCCGCACGTCGGCCTCGTCTGCCTTCTCTTCACTTATCTTCTCATCGGAGCGGCCATATTTTATTCGATTGAAGGGCCCAACGAGTTGAGGGTCAGTGATTGATTTCGCCATCTGAACCATAATTTATTCAGCAACGGGAAATCGAACTTTCAACAATATTCGGGCTTCGCAGAAATTTTAGCATCTTGATGTGGAATATTACAAGGGTATGCCTGTCCTGAATTAACTAAAAATAAACATCTTTTTAGGATAGAGTGAATATTTCGATCGAAGCATTTGAGCTAGAACATGAAGTGTACTTCAACAAGCTTGTACGGGCTGTCTTTCTTTCATTTCGGTAAGGGCCAATGCTCTGCTCGTACACCCACTATTTAGAAACCAATATATTAACGAGCGACACCTTCTGAATACGACGAGGGGAGATGAACTGCTTTGGACTTTTCCGAACAGTGTATTCTTCGCCACAGCTGTCATCACGACCATCGGTAAGTGGGGAGCTGGACTTGAATGCAATTAAAACACAGGGTATGGAAATATAGTGCCGATCACTTACGCCGGGCGAATAGCGTGCATCATCTTCGCCCTGTTTGGAATCCCGCTTCTCCTCGTTACAATCGCAGATATCGGAAAGTTCCTATCAGAGTTTCTCTCGTTTCTCTACCGTTCTTATCGGGCCTTCGTTCGAAAGGTTAGGCTTTCATTTTGCATCTGTAACTCAAATTCAGTCTTTTCAGCTTCGGCGTCAGTCTAGGCGAATATCACATCACTACCGATCGTCGACTCATTCGTATGGAAGCCACGAAGGAACGAGGGAGTCATCGAAGGCGGGCTCCATCAATCTCAACGACATGAGCAGTGGTTAGTCTCAATGAATTACCGCCTTCCGGGCGTTAAGCATTCTAAGCTGATATTTTATTCATACTTTCAATAGGACTTTTTTGGTCCCATTGACAGTATGAATCATGAAAGTATGCAAGCGTGATGGCCGCTCATGAGATGTAGAGAGGGAATGGTACAACTAAGGAAAGGCGAAAGAACACCTACAATTTAGAGCATATTTCTATTATCTTTTCAGATGACGAGTCTACGGTGGAAGAACAAGACTTGCGGATCCCCGTGTTCATGGTTCTACTCGTTCTCCTCGCGTACACTGGAATCGGTGGCCTTTTATTCAAGTCCCTTGAAGACTGGACTTACTTCGAAGCTTTCTACTTCTGCTTCATCACCATGGCCACTATCGGTAAGTACGGTCAAATTGCTGATGTACATAGATGCACATGAACTTATTCCAAAAACTGTAAAACAATAATACGGAGATATTTTGCAGGGTTTGGCGATATCGTTCCAACTGAGCAGATGTACATGTTCTTCACGATGCTTTACATAATCTTTGGATTGTCGCTGTAAGTGCAGAACTGATCGCAAACTGGCAGCTACACAGGGCGACAATGTGCATCGATCTCGCGGGCACGGAATACATTCAGAAGATTCACTACCTCGGATCCAAGATGGGAGACGCCAAAGGAGCTGTCATATCGTAAGTTTTCGCTTTTTACTCCCACAGTCAGTTTCATTCCAGGGGTCTTCAAGTCGGAGAGCACATTCTCAAGCATACAGGAATCGAAGTGATCAAGACTGCAGGCGGAAAACTAGTACAGGTGAGGACTTGGACGGATGAAACATTATGATTTTTCGACAGGTACGAGGAGCTGTGTTGAATAAGCACCAAGTCCGTGAACTCGGCTATGAATACTTCTTGGAAGAATTTCACCACAAGAACATTCTCTATGAGCCGCTCAGTGCGAATGTGTTGAAGCTCGTCAAAGAAAGCAACATCAAGGTAGTAATGATGAAAAGGACGAGTAATATGTATCGTGAAATTTCCAGGTGCTCCCGGGCGACATTACCGAGAAAGACGGTTATATCGTCCAAAACAAGACGTACGATCAGAAACCCAAGAATTACGAAGAACGATGGATTCGAGTGTCGGAAAACGCCATTCACAGGGTGAGTATTGTCCGTTATTAACGTGATGCAGAGGTGACATGCGAGCTGCTCAGCGGTATGCAGCTTGATCTACTGCGCTTGATTACATTCATTACTCTGCTTACTGCGGAGTAGTTCGCTTGTAGCCTCCGCATCACGTTAACGTCGTGCAGTAAATTCCAGAAACATTCTGTATGGTTCTGCAGGTGCTTATTCCTCGTCGATCGGGCTCAACGAACCGTCAAATCATCCCTGCTGTGTTCGGCTATAAGGAAAGCGATGTCTAGGTTTTCAAATTTGATCTCGTAGCAATATGTTAGTCTGGATCATATGATTCAATCATACCGGTGAAATTGCATTAACTAAATTGTTTCGCTTGAAATATATTTCTGCCGCCTTTCATTTCATGTGATCGTGCTTGACAGGCATTTAGTGCGGCAATAAACTTGCGCTGATTTTGAAATTCAACAAACTCTTTTCCATATCATAATCGAAATATTTATGCAAATCGTTCAAGCTAGATTCGAAAACAATCAGCTTCGAAAATAATTACCCGCTCCTACTGGGAGTGCCGTAGTGGAGTATCCTGTACTCATGCTTGAAGACTGTCGAGGCTTTCAGCGAACATGGAACAGTCTTCGTCATTCGCTTGGCGTTCTTCGTTCACGGTCTCCTCGATTTCTCTGTGAGGAATAAAGAAGGCTATTGAATAGAGAATTGCGAAACTACCTGGCAATTTGAACACAATTGTTGAATTCCTCGGCGACCCAAGCCTCCAGGCCAAAACAGTTGATGTGAGACTCGGACTTAGTTCGGCGTAGAGAACATTGGCATCTGCGATAATAAGCTCTGCGTACGCAATAAACAATAAGGACTTAGCCACAATCCACATTTGAGCGAGGCGTTCGACGATGTCATAGATGTCGCTGACTGGTCTCCTTCTGCTGGCCATTCCTTAGCCTCTGTCGTGCAACCGTCTAGCACGCTCAAAAACGCCCAGAATCCATGAGCCCTCTTTTCTCTTTTGCACAGCATTCCGGAAAACGGTGGCGGTCCTCGGATGTCTATTCCCTCGCTTTGTATTGCATTGGATTCTGAAGGCATCTATCGCCCGCGAGCTTGGATAGTGAATGAATTGGCGGTGTCTCTGGGTCTTCTCGAGACTGTGAGTGGATGGGAGGAGAGAGGAAGGGGAAAGGGAGGATAAGGGCGGAAGACAATGGATGAGAACGAAGTGTCTGGGGGAGGCGGTGGACTCCTCTCTCACTTGACGCCCGTGGCAGGGGCAGAAGCGCTATCAACAACGACGACTCCCATGCATTGAGAATGGGATCGGAGGAGGGGATGCGCAGGGATGGCCCTTCTTCTGAACACTCCAGTGCAAGCGAAGACCTCCCGCCTCTCCGCTGCCGTCACTCCCCGGTGCCCTTTACACAATTTATACATCAATCTCATATCGCTTTTTGCAATTGTAATCACGCAGCAATGGGTGAAGAGGATAAAAGAACGCGCTGTAATTGCAGGAAGGAATGGAGATTCAGAATCCGTTCCAAATAGCATGGGACAAGACGGCGTATGGAACGTTCGCGGAATACGTTTTCACGAAGGTCCAACCACACGGCAGCCACCTGGCCATAGTGAGCGATTCTGTTGTTCAAAACGCGCGTGAATAATGAGGAGCGGCTCCGAAAACAACAGGGACACCCGTCTCTGCGGTGTATTCGCTGTTTATTTAATGGAAGCCTAAGGAAAGAGTCCAGTGACTGCGTCTGAATAGATGCACAGCGGGACACCCTCAATTTGCTCTCTTGCCCAGTCATGAAATGTGAATTGATGGCTCAGACCGAGTCCTCAGAGGGACAGCCCTTTTCGTTATAGGTGGACGCAGACTCGGGGAAGCAATGGCGATTCTCGGAAATTCGTGGATGGTCGGAGATGTGCATGTCGAGACTGAAGGAACTGGGAGTGAATGCCTCCTCCAGGGTTGCCGTCATATCGGGTAGGCCTTCCCTCCATCCGTCTCGTTCCTCCACGAGACACGGATGCAGGGACGACGGGGCAGGCAATTTTCGTGCATCTCGCTTGTTCGATGATTGGGTGCCCTGCTGTCTGCGTCAATGGAACAGGGCCCGTTGGTGAGAAATCAGGAGGCAGCAACGGGACAACAACATTATTCAGACGAAATATGGCAACTTGTGGATATCAGCGAAGCTACTCACCTTGTGGCGGAGCCACAGTTCATTCAGAAGGTTCTCATCTAACGAAAACTAATGTGGCTCTATTTTCCGGCCGAAGACGTCCGTCGCAAAGCAGCGATGAGGGGAGGAGGCAGAATCAAGCACGTCCGATGCATCGAAGATGTCCTCACCTCAGATGCCATCAATGGCAAGCCTTCCTCGGGTGCCCTGGTCGACAAGCGGTGAGTCCACCCAGGACACATCCCCACGAGTTCCATCGATGAGTATCCGCTCCCGCCCACGCTCACCCACTAACTCCCTTCTCGCTTTTAGCACGCTTGGTCCCCTGACCCGCGAACTGTCCAGCACCAAGATCATGTGAGCTTACCACGCTTCCTAGCTCCCAAAGCAGAGTTTAGCGCACCTGCGCTTGAGGACGAAGTGCCCGATCTTCCGTCGCCCATGTCTGAAACTGCCACAAGCTCCAGAAACGTGGGTTGACGTCTCCGGTCACCCGGCTGAGACGACGGGGTTGCAGTCAAGGAAGCCTTCTGTGCAGGAGGGCTCGTTCATGGAGAATGGCAGTGACGTCGCCTCCGACTTTACGACTCCAGTGACCACGGGACCCGCCCAGCAGCCATGTCTCATCTTCTTCACCTCCGGAACAACTGGACTACCCAAAGTCTCTCCTAAGCCTTCTTCGTCGAATATCCACAATCCCTCTTCAGGCAGCAGAGTTGACTCGACGTTCAATCATCATTAATCTTCAGCAACTATCGTGCCCTATCTATGGCCCTGTTGGTCCAAAGGTTCAATATTTTAACATTACAATCGCATGTTCTTATTCAGGAACGACTCCTTATGCCTCTCTCAATCGCGCACATCTTCGGTGTCATCTCTGCTTATTACACGATCATCAATGGGGCCACTCTCGTGATGCTCGGCAAGTCCGATGCCAAGACGATGGTGGAGGCCATTGTGGAACACAAGGTGTGTCTGGTGGAAAGAGAGCGTCATTGTTTTCATGTTAGATCGCGGCCCTTCACCTCACTCCTCCGATGCTCCAATCTCTCGCCTACGAATCCTCAGCAAATGCAGACACCTTTGTGGGTGGCATCGTTTCTTTTATCACTCGGTCCCCTTCAGGCCACCGTCCGCTCAGTCATTGTCGGAGGAGCTCCCCTCGACACCAACATTGCTTCCCTATGCAAGAAGAAGATGGCCCTCCGCGATCTCCGACAAAGTGCAGGGAAGAGAGGGCCACCGTATTCCATCGATTGCAGCATACGGGATGACAGAGCTGGGAGGACTGGCGACGTTGTCGCACATAGAATGCGGGAAAGTCGAGAGCGTCGGGGTACCACTGCCGGGAATGCTTTTCAAGGTGCGAAACCACGAGGGAAAGGGTAAAGAGGTGGGGTTGAGGTGATGAACTGGGAGACGAAGCAGCTGTGTGCTCCTCACCAGATAGGACAACTTCTAGTGATGGGGCCGCAGACCATGCCCTGCTACTACAAGAACCAAAAGGGAACCGCCGAGATTCTTGACGCTCAAGGATTCGTCAAGACCGGTCTATTTACTCTTGAGCATCGGAGAGTGAATGGTTGAACAGGCGACGCCGCTTTCTACGATGAGAATGGATACGTTTACGTTCTCGATCGCATCAAGGACATCATCAAGTACAAGGGCATCCTGGTAGACTTCATATCCTCACTCGAAGGTCGAAGTTACTCTAGGTGTGCCCCTCGGAAGTGGAACTCGTCCTCCGCGCCCATCCAGGCATCGACGACTGCGCAGTGGTCGGAAGACAGGACCACGTTACTGGAGAAGTAGTACCATCCCTCGAATCTCCATCATGACGACTTCAGGTCCCCGCCGCCTTCGTTCTCAAATCCGCGTCCCACCCTCTTCTCTCCTCGGCCGAAGTCAGACAGTATGTTGCAGGTTGTTTCCCAGCATGGAGTGGTAAATCACAAAGAATTTAAGGAAAGATAGCAACCTTCAAAGAACTGCGAGGCGGCGTCTTCTTCATCTCCGATATCCCCCGCAGTGTCTGTGGAAAGGTCCTTCGGAGACAGCTTCGTGGATTCTGGGATCGGGAACGCACTAACTCCAAGGTGAGTGGCTGTCTATGTGAGTGTTTACCCGTCAGCAGGTGGAATCTCTGTCGGGAAGCAAGGAAGGAAAGACCGAGAGGAGTCCCGGGGGAAAGGAGTCGAAGCCTCCCGCGCGTGCTCGATCCAAGGCCTCGCCCTCACCGAGACCTCCGCCAGGAACAAGGTCCAAGCGATAGAAGCTCCTTACCGTACTCTCTAGCTTGTAGCCTTATTCATTTACTCTCACTCTTTCCGTCATTACTTTCCTGGTTCAGAACTCATCGCCTGATTCTCAGTAACTTTTCAATCTGCAGCGATTTCTTTTCACTTGTCGCTTCTCCTTCAATCTGTCAACTACTCAAGTGTCATTGTAAATTCGACGTTGCCGAATGTGTGGAGCTCATCTGGAAGTGTATTCCGTGAATAAAGTGCTTTATCAAATATATACACAACAGTGAAGTTGAAACATCTAATGCTAGCATATTTACAAACTTCGAATGAATAGAATGTACAACGTGGTGGAGTCAATGAATTGGGTTGCGTGGCAGTCCGATTGTAAAGAAGAGAAACCGCTTGGGAAGTCGGAATACAAGGGGGAGAACGTAACCGAGTTGATAGTGATGGAGGTGACATAGAGGATAGAGGGGAGAAACAGACAACACGTGGGGAAGGGATACCACGAGCGGGGAAGGAAGGGGTCCATGGAGAATACGACACAAGGGAAAACTGGATGCACTTCACGGGAGATCTCATTGCATAAAGACTCTGCAGATTAGTTGGACTCCGACGTTGACCGCGCCTGTGCTCGTTTACGACTCGGCTGCGCCTTCGACTGAACTCCACTTGTTGTCTAATGCACGAGTGGTGGTCTTCTACCTGAACTTCGAAGGACGCCCCATCCTCGATGTGCAGTGTCCTGAGGACCTGCTTGTGGAATCGTAGCTCAGTCGGTCCGAATCCCCCTTCCACGTCATCGCAATATGCCACGTAGAAGAGCCGCATGCGTTCGTACGGGATTCCCACGAACTTCTCCAGGTGTCTGCAAGATTCTTGTTGAATGTTGAACTTTCTCTGCAGGAGTTGCAGAAGTTGAGCTCGTTGTCTGCCCCCAATGGCACGTAGAGGAAGGCCCCAGCCTCATAGGATATGCATACGGAGAAGAATGCGAGGATGGCATGGGTCCATGAATATGCCCCTTGATTGGGAAGGGGCATGCAAGGGAGGGACTGCCCCGCTACTCGTCCATCATTATTTCGCAATCTCCCTTATTCATTTGTGAGTGGGATAAAGAGAAGTCACTGCAGTTTTACCTACTTAACGACCCTAACTAAGCACTGCAAGTAATTGCGATTCATAAATGAAACCCACTTCATGAGCTGTGCGACAGTCCTCGAGAGACGCAAGGATATCTCGCTGCTATAGCCGTTCTCGTCGCATCGCACCTTCACCTTTGCATGAGTCGCAGGAGAGAGATCGATCTGAAGGGAACAAGTGCAATCTCTAGTCCTTCTCCCACTCTTATGGTCTCGTATCCAGGAACCACTCCCCGATAACAGCGAAAGGATCTCATTTACGGCGAACGGAATAAGAATACGCACGCAGGCGAAGGCCGTAGAGCGTGGATGGCAGACATACCTTCACCAGCTTCTCCAACTTTCCATGTTTGGCCAGCAATGCATCAAATTTCTTCGGCCGTGTCTTCTTCTCCTGAACAGTGAATCTGATCTATCGATCCCTTTATCTTTGCTGACCTCGTAGTATCGTATGAAGTATCTCTCGCTAGTGTCTCTTTGCTGCTCAGTAATGGAGGATCCATTGAGTAGTTGGAGGTTGTCCAGTCTCCCAACGACGAGATGCAGCCTCTCCTCTTCGCTGTACTCGTCCAGCAAGGGAATATTGTTGATGCGAAGGTCGACCAACTTCGGCCATCTGCAAGCATAATTCTTGACGGGGTTCGGTTGCACTAATCCAATGTACCCTTCCCAAGTACTATGGCACGTTCCCTGTGGAAACCGAAGAAGTTCCTTTCTCGGCTGGAATATTCTAATGAGGAACTGCACCAATGTGGAGAATTGGAGTTCGAAAGTTTGGTCTGCGTGAGAATTATTCCCCCACTTCTCAGACTCACGTTGTCCCGAGTATAAATTGAATGTTCCTCTCTTGTAGGCGCTTATTTGCCTCCAGACTCTCAGCTGACCTTTGCAGACTGTTTAGATGGGCTCGTGCAATGGGAAGACGTCTAAGATTTCCGAGGCGACGGGTTCGATCACGGACACTTCCGCGTCCCCTCAGGAACTCCTCTGCGAGTCACTCCGAATGGCCATGGTACCCAACCAATCTCAGTCTGGACAAAACGGGTCGGACCTCTACAAGTTGTGAGTGCTCGTTTTCCTTTCAATTTTAAATTAATCTCAGTCTATTCACCATCCACCCGAAACTTCAAAGACACTTCGTGGGCGCCCACGAGTTCATGAACGAGGAAGGAGTCAGCAGTG
Source organism: Levipalatum texanum (assembly GCA_014805385.1). Taxonomy (NCBI): domain Eukaryota; kingdom Metazoa; phylum Nematoda; class Chromadorea; order Rhabditida; family Diplogasteridae; genus Levipalatum; species Levipalatum texanum. The sequence goes on along the minus strand of JACMIG010002532.1, from coordinate 3,682 downwards.
GTTTCCCGGGGTAGGAATACCAAGCCTTTCCTCTTATTGTTAGAGAACCCTTACAGTTTCTCCAAGCACGGGCAGCGTTTGTTGATGGCAGTGCAACTCCTCGCCTCCAACTACGACAACACCGACGTCTTCGACGCCCACGTCAGGGATCTCATCAATCGCCACCAGCAGAGAGACGTCGATCCCGAGATGTGGAAGGTTCGCCCCTATTCCTCCCTAACTCAAATGCCCCCCAGACGTTCTTCTTCTTGTTTGCGACGTTCCTGCGCACGAAGGGAGACGTCTCCCCTGCGACAGAGGTAGAGTCACGTTCCCACGGAATAGTCTCTAGTCCAGTCTGCTCTCAGGATGCATGGAGGAAGATGGGAGTGAGGTTCAACGTCGTGGCCCAGAAACAACTTGAAAGCCTCGGAATGCCCACAGCTTCCGAATAAGGGATGCCCCCACTACCGTAATCGATTGACTCACCTTTCAATGTTCTCGATACTGCTCCAGTCTGCGATCTCGGTCTTGGACAGGTTCATCATTCGGATTGTACTCGTTGGATGCTCGGATCCATCGACCTGATATTATACTTTGAATCGAAACGAGTTCCTGCATTTTGAAATGCACCTGTTTTTGCTCTTTAATCTCACGTAGGGGGTTCTCGCAGAGGAAGACTGTTTCCCTCCTCGGGAATAGGCCGAGCATCTTCACAGCATCGCTCCACCTGCATTTAACCCTCTCATTTCTGCACGTCCTCTACCACATCACTTCCAGAATTCCCGCAAACAGCTTCCTTCACAGCCCCGTATAAACTAATTTCTCAGCTGTCGGGGATTGAACAGCACGCCCCACTTCTCCCCCAACTCATGGTCTTTGCAATCACGAGACTCACCGTGAGATGGAACAGCGATTGAGGTGGATGAGGGAGACGGACTCCGAGACGGGGCCGTCGTTCTCCTTCCCTTCTTCGCTCGACGAACACTGCGAATCGAAATAGGCCTCATCGAAGTTGTTCTGTGACAGGTGCAGCTCCTTCAGACCCGACATCCGAGATACAAATCTGAGACGTTGCAAGTTATTAGAGTTCAGCCAGGTTTCGTCTCACTTCCGCAATGTTGAAATGGGTAGATTGGTCCCGTTCAGAATAAGCGTGTCCAGTAAATGGCATTGAGGAATGAGGGACTCGTCTATTTCGCTCTGAAATGGTTCGTGATGAGTCGATTCCTGAGGCTGTCTGATTAGCTACGTGATAGATTACACTTGGAATCGCTTCAATCACGAGTCTAGTCTCTGATGCACTCAGCTGACAGCTGGGATGCGGTGATAAATGCTTCCGGTGGCATGATTCTGTTTTCTCTTCTGGGAGGGACTGACACTGAGCGTGTTATGGGAGATATTGAATATGCGTAGTAGTGGGAGATGCTGTAGCATGAGGCCAACGTCCCTCCACGACGAGATGGCGTTCCATGCCAGATCCACCTGCCATAGGGGAGGATTATTGTTTGCCCAGGTCAATCCCCCATGACCCAGAACGGGGGCCATTCGATTGCATGTCCCATTGAGGAAGCACTACCATTTACGGGATTCTGTTGAGCGGCAGATATTGGGGAGGGGAGGGAGGGTTCACTTCGTTGACAGCTCGAACGAGGGTAGCGAATCGTGCGACGTCTCCAATGTGGTCGATGGCCTTGTGGTTGAGTACAACGAGGTGCAAGTCACACGGAAGTTTCGTTGGAGATGACGACAGCTGTAATTGTATTCTTACAAGTCCTATTTTGGCTACTGTAGTCAATTCCAATCCAGGCCCCTTTTCCTTCTCCGGAAGTAGTTGTTATTCGGGCATGCGAACCGTTGGCGCGAGTCGCTCTCCACCCAATACTTTCACTTCCGTTGGGAGCCACTCAGCTTGGCAGCCGTAACAGTACGCTATGGGAGAGGGAAACCTGCTGGGGCAGAAAAGGTATACTTAGTGCATTTCCTCCTAGACGGGACTCATTGGGGAGTCCCTTGGGGCCATATCGGAAGTGCGCCCGAGAGAGCTCCCGGTCAACCTTTGAGGTGCCCCGTTGCTTGGCGATTATACAGTGGCCCCCTCTCGACCCCAATCCTTCCCTGCCCATTGACTGCCCTCTGCTTGTATCCACGATTAGCCTGGGCACCCCGTGAATGGGGAACTGCCCATGTGTTGCCCCTCCCTCGAGAGGGTGCATGGAGGGGCGTCCCCTTCCTCCCCCTCAGTTGTTGTTCCTCCCCCACTCCCGATCAATCACAACTTTCAACGGCACCAACTCAGAATTGGGACGCACTTTGCATTGAAGGGGGAACTCAAAGGGGCCTTTTTGTCGGTATGGTGAGGCATGGCCACAATCACGACCACCTCCACTTGTGTACCTACGATGATAAGGGAAGAAGGATACGTAAACAGTGTCCCGTGAGAACGCCATCGATCGAAGTGAGGGATGAGGATCGTTTGCTCTTTTTGGGAGGGAAGTGCTCATGGGGCGGCAGTTTCGCCCACTCGATCAAAACGGGGGCGAATTCCTTTGTGTACGTGGATCCACGGGGGAGGACAAGGTCGCCCCCTTCCCCCTCTGTGACTCCTACTGCATTGAGAGGGGGACGAAATAGGAGATGGCACTCGGAGATCTGGCGCGGCTTCGCGGAGGGACTCTCTTCACACCGCCTAATGAGGAAAGGTTTGGAGGGGGAGGCAGAGGGCGATGAATGAGGGACTGCGCCCCTAACTAGATGGCCACACTCCCGGCTGCTACTCTGTCCCAGAGGGACACTCACCATGGAATTCTCATGATCTCTGTCAGATGGGGTTGTTTGGCGTGGTTCCAATACGGAGGTGGCAACTGGGAGATGCCATCGTCCTCGTATCGGAGGCACTGATCACTCCCTCCATTCTCTCCCAACCGGATCCTCCGGAGGGGCGAAAAGAGTGCAGCAAACTGGCAGAGATCGAGAGCAGCCACCTGCCAGAGGAGGAAAGAGAAGAAGAAAACAGAGCGGGAGGCAATCAGCTGAGAGATCAGAGGGACGCGCGTGATGGATTCCCCTTTGTACGACCATGGCCATTAACAAACCTCCGGGCCTTGGAGACAAAGAACCGTTAGGTAGAGAGAGAGACTCACGAATGAGCTGATCATGGCGTCTCCACCCGTGGGTTCGTCATCGTCGAGGTACCTCTCCTGGATCCTCTCCACCAGCGACGATGCCATTCCCCTGCAATGCGTACCCATATGGAAGCCCGATGCAATAGTACGCAGACGCCGCCGTCCAGTCACGTCAAAACACTTCAAAGGCGATTGACGCTCCCCGCTGCTATCGCTGTCGGACGCTCCATATTTACGGAGGGAGAATTGAGCACGGGTCGTGTTTGAACGCTTATCGCGGGTACCTGGTCCCTTTCGCAACCTCCCTCACCCTCTCCTCACAGCTAATGGATACACATTTCGACAGTCAAGGGCCAAACCTGGAGGGAGAATCCCGGAGGGTTCAAGCCGCTGTCGGGGAGGCACACGGGCGACAGCGGTGCTCGCTTTGCACACTCGCCCCCCTCCCCCCTTGGCCCACTGGCGAGAGAGCGGAGAAAGGAAAGAGACCCAGACACGACAGACAGCGCGCTCAGCTGTTAGTGCTCTCGTCTCTGCCCCCTCCCTCTCTCCTCCCCCTCCCTGCCCTCCTCCCCCTC
>JACMIG010002531.1:0-14935 GCA_014805385.1 Levipalatum texanum | reverse complement strand
TTTCTATTGCTCCTGGAGTTCTGATTTTTTGCATGAAGGGCTAACTCATTAGCGGGAAATTGGGCAAAAAAGAACCGAAACCTAATTTTGAGGAAAAAGGGGTGAACCAGAAATGGAAGTTGCGGAAGGCCATATTGAAGCCAAATCAGGCCCGCGCTTCGCGCGGCCCCCGATATCTATCGTCATCTTTCAAAAATCCGTAGTCAACGAGTATCCCATGAATATGACACATATAAACGTCGCCACCTTGAGGATGGAATTGGCGAAAACGCCGACGGAGGGATGGTAGTGCTTGGAGAGGAGGGCGAGCTCGGCGTCGAACGCGCCGTCGCTCGAAACGAATAGAGGATTGCGGGCCGTGACGTCGTAGACGGAGGACGTCGCTCCGTGGTGGGCTGAATATATCAATGAAATTCATTAGAAGGGGCTCTGATTATGGCATCAGAAACACTGACAGAAAATAGGACAAAGAACCGGATGTCTTTGATAGTTGTGAAACGGTATCCCCTCCGAACGAACCCATGTTCTTCCTGTGCACCCATCCCTTTGTCTTGAGGGGCGGGAGCGTTCCGGCCAGTGGCTTCTTATTCTCCTCCTTCTTCTTGGGAGCAACAGTCGATCGCATCTCGACGACGTCCTTCTCCTCGTCGCCGTTCTCCTTCTTCACTCCCCGTGCGAGGGGGACGCCGTCGTCGTCGAGGTCCACGAAGTGCTCCTCGTCATCGTCGTCTTCGTCATCCGACTGCGCCTTCTACAATATAGCATCGATTTATTGTCGGTGTAAATAGCTCTTCGAAACGTACATGTTTTGAAAATCGGCGACTTATTCCTTTAGAATCTAAGGCAACAATTTCTTATGAACTCTCTTCATGACATTATAAAATAAAATGTTAGTAAATTACATTACCTTGCCATCGTCCTCCTCATCGTCATCGAGTCTCCTCTTCTCCCTCGTGTCCTTCTTCGCTCCGCGCCCAATCGTCTCCTTGATCATGAGCTCGTTCTGAAAAATGAGAAATAGAATATGAACCTCGACCATCCTCTCTCCTATGGTCGTGTTTCCCGACAAACCCTCCGATAAACACTGACAATCGCCAATTGTCAAGTGTAAACAATCGGAGCTGGTAAACCATGCACTTTCCTATCGCATAGAATTATCATAAAGGGAGCAAGGATGGGCGAATCAATCGAGAAGTCTCTTTCGATCCAGCAAAAAAATAACAAATCCCCACCTGCTGTTTTCGCTGCCTCGTCACAAGGCCGGGCCGCTGTTCGAGGAGCTGCGACACGAGGAGGAGGATGCGGGCGGAGAACGCCGCCGTCTCGATCGTCGCCAGCTGAAAGCAGACATCATTGTTGTAGTTCGATGAGATAAAGTAGTGACACATGGGATTTCGCGTGCTCACTACTGCATTTATCTCTTGTTAATCAAGGCATCCTCACCTGCAGTAATCTCTTCACAAATGCGCGAACTCTCGTTTCCAACGAGTCCGACTTCAACGTCTTCCACAGCAGATCCACCAGCTGAAATAAACAGTATTGGTACAATGTAATTCCAGACTAGGTGATTCCGTATCATCCAAATTAAGAAAATGTGGAACCTGTTGCTGGGTGGAGACAGGAGCATGGTCGAGGAGCTTGCGGTAGAGAGCCGAGTAGAAGCGATCAGTCAGCGAGTCACTGAATAGCACGGGGTGATGGGAACCAATCATGAGGCGGCATGTGTCCTTGTTGTACGCACAACAACGAGGGCTGACTATGGTGATGTACAAGCCAGTGTAAAATAATGGGAGATTTCGGGAGACGTTCGGTTCCAGGCGGTTTCCAAGTATCAGATGAGGGTTGCTGAACTTTGATCAAGGTGCCTAATATTGCAAAGCAGCGGCTGCCGATTTGCAGGATGGCCGCCGATATCCCTCAATCGGCTACCCCATTTCAGGTCCCCAATATAAACAAAAAGCTCACCGAGGCTGATTTGGCACTGATTCTGAATTTTGTAATCCCAATTTGACTATGAATTTGAATTCCTAATAATTCCCGTGGAAATTGATTTGGGCAAAAAAATGTCTGGTCTGGATCAACCGTCTTTTCTGCCTTTCAGTCGTCGGCAGTGTCGGGACATCTCCTCCTCCTCCTCTCTTCCACCTCCCTCGTGGACGTCGCCACCTCCCAGTCCAAGCACACCATGAAGAGTGAGGGCCTTTCACTTTTTATTCCATTCTCCCCCAATCTTCTCCTCCCATGTTGTGCAATTGTTTTCTCTCGTTGTCGGCCTACAAAACAGGACGACTAATTAATATCCCTTAGGCGCATCCAATCCGGACGTTCCCGACTCGCCCGCCCACGTGGATGGAAGAAGCGTCGAGCCTCCGCCCTCTGCGGCTCCTCCCGCCGACGCAGGAATCGCCGAGACACCCGCGCCGTCTGATGCAGGTATGCCGTACCCCTGCGGCGGACCCCCGAGAATACTGTAGACATCGCTACGAGTCGCTTTCAGCCAAAGTCGTAGAGTCGCCTGCACCCATTGTCCCTTCGGAAGCCACGGCAAATGCTGGAGAATCGGCACCGTCGGCCGAGGCACCTGCGCCGGTCCTCGCTACATCGGAAGACACGGACAAGCCTGTGGAAGCCGCTGCTCCTGCTCCGGCTGAAGCAGGTATACTCTAGACCTGCAGAATCCTAAGATTACGGCAGACGTCGCTACGAGAGCCTTTTCCAGCCAAGTCCGAGTCGCCCGCTCCCGTCGCCCCTTCCGAAAGCACGGGCAAGCCTGCGGAGACCGCTGTTCCTGCACCGGCTGAAGCTCCCAAAGCCGAAGCAGGTATGCCATACTCGGCCGTGGATATCGCAATGAGACTCAATTCTAGCACCGAATACCGATCGCTATGCGACACTATTGCAGCGCTTGGTAGCATCGAGGAGCCCGTCAAGGTCGTCGAGGCTCCGGCCGTCGCGGCGTCTTCGGAGAGCCCCGTCACCCCGATTGCCATCATCGCGTCTAACGCTACCACCACTACTCCGACGACGACGTCATCGTCGGCGACGCCCGAGTGCAACTCGTGCCTGCCTCCTCCGGTCGTCACGCCCGCTCATCTCCCAGTCGCATCGTACGGGAACTATTTATTCATGTTTTGATTATAATTATTGATTATTGATTGATTCATTATTTCAGCTTCAACGTGGCACCGGGACAGTTCCTCTTCGATACGCAGAGTACGGACTCGGAGGTTTCGCGATTTGCGCGAAAAGTTGCCAACACTTCCGTCTACAAGCTCTTCTACGCCTACACTACCATAATCGCGGTGCTTGTTAATCACGGGAATTTCGGAAAATATTCTTTCTGGAATCCGTTATTTTCCGGGTAACATTTTAAGAATACCGTAATTTAGCGCGACGCTTCCCGCTGCACGACGTCATTCTCGAAGAGCCCGGATCTCAGTCGCTTTGCGGACATTCCCTGCCTCGAGGAGAATCGCGTCAAGCTCGCCGCCTTCCCCGACAACGACTTCATTCACGCCAACTATGTCGACGGATTCCGCAAGGCCAAGTCCGTGGAATAGGTCGCCGAGCTTAACTGGGCCGATAATTGCAGGAAGTACATCTGCGCGCAGGCGCCGATGAAGCGGACGATGGATCGCTTCTGGGAGATGGTGTGGCAGGAGAAGACGCTCGTCGTCGTGGCCATGCACCATCTCGACGTCTTTTACTATCCATTGGAGACGGGGGCCAAGATGACGCATGGCTCCATTGGCATTGAGCACCAGGGAACGCGCCACCTGCGATCGGCTTACGATGCCACCGTACTCAAGGTGCACAGTTACCGTAATCCCCGTCATCGTAATTTTTAAGATTACCAAGGGCACCGAATCGCGCACCATTCTCAACATTGAATTCTTCGACTGGCCGCACAAGTGCACGCCGATTCGTCCGACGGAGGTATTATATATTTCTAGTAATTATAACAATGATTTCGATTGTAGGTCCTGAACGTCCTTACCGACATCGAGCACAACTATGGTGTTCTGCGCGGGAAGAGCGAGGCAGCGGGATGGCTGGCGGTCGATGAGCCCTCTCCCATCGTTGTCACCTGCCTGACGGGCGTCGGACGATCCGCGTCCCTCATCACACTTGACATCATTCGCGACAAGGCCAATACGAGCGCGCGCGAAGGGTTCGTTGGGGCACATTTTTAACCCGGATACTTGCTTGTTGTGTGTATTTGGGTTGTTGTTTCGAACTTTAATCTCATTTCTCCAGGCGATGCGTCATCAGCGTGACGGACACGATTACGAGGCTGCGCACGCAGCGAGCCATGGCCGTCCAGGTTGTCGAAGGGAAAACTACCGTAACCCCCATTTATTACTGTAAAAGCCGGAGCAGTACGTCATGATAACGCTGACGGCCCTAGAGTACGCCGTCCGTCGCCGCTTCATCGCCGAGTCCGAGGCGGAGGAAATCAGCCTTTCGAACTACGCCCTGTTCCCCTACGATAACTAAGGGGGCGGAGATACCGTAACCCGCCATTCTCGGTCCCATAATTGCGTTGTGTCCAGAGCCCCCCTGCCTCTTCCGTATACCACCCGAGAGTGCAATTGTGAGTGTAAGATTGACCCCAAGCGGGTCAAAGGATAAAACGTTTGTGATCATTTTCAAAACCAATTTGTGCACCACCACAATACTTTGCACTCCACAACCTAAGCGCGCAATCTCCACAATCACTTACCTCAGATTGAGCACCTGGTGGAGGAGCTTCAGAGTCTGCAGAGCCACTGCGAACGGGGCCTGAAAATACATATAATAATCCCGGGAATATAAAAAAAAACGTTCGATAATCATCCTGGATACGACTCAGCAACGGAAATGTGGATCTTACCTGATGCACGAGTCGATAGAGGGCATCGATGTCTTCAGACAGCGAGTCAGCCTTATCTGCAATTTAATTGAAATAGAATTAGCTCAACGAGGTGCATCGTCGTTTTCAACACCAACAGAAAGCGTAATACATAAAACCAAGATAATAGTGCAAGAGTGAAATACAATTCCAATATTAACGTGCACACCCTTGGCATAGGGGAAGGCTCGATTGGCACCCGCCAGTAGAACTCCGATCAGCTTGTTCTCCGTCTTCTTCGCCGCCACGAGGGTCTATAAGGGGGAAGGGATGGAAGGGGAGGAGAGAGAGCGATGATACCTTGAACAAGCCAAAGTAGATTGTGAGCAGCTGGACGGCGAGCGCTGATTCGCCTGCACGGAGGACGAGCTGAAAGGGAATTGGTTCCAAAGCATATTGATCCCTGCCAACACCCCGAGTTATTAGGGAGAGAAGGGTATGGGGGCCAAGACAAGCCAACTGGTACACAGGTGATGTGCCGTGTACAAGTTGGTGCCCTGGCAGAAGAGCAATCGATTAATAACAATTATTTCTTTTTATGATTGTTCGTTTCACCTGGTTTAGATAGTACGCAAATAGCTTTCACTTTTCTTGTTTGGCAATAAAGCACATCAGTCAGAAATGGAATATGGCACGAATCATCCTGGACTGCCTATTCCCCCCGAGACAATGTTCCCGAATATTTGGATGCGCGAAAATCGATCACTCGGGATCTTCCACCGATAATATTACCTGCGACAAGAACGAAGCTGCGTGAAGCTGCGCCCGCTCGGAGACGTTGCGCCTGAAAACAACGGCTATTTTTGAGGAGAACATCACTGTGATATAAAATAGAAATGCATAATCGACGGTTGAAACTCCGCCCATTTCGCTCACCTGTAGATAAGTCGCTCGACTTCCGTAACAATGATCGGCCTCATGTTCATCTGCTTCCGCGCCAATTCCTTCAGGCACTCCTCCGCACGCGCTGCCACCTATAAAAACGGCATTCACCAAACGACCTGGTAAAAATACAGGGATGAATAATCTACAAAAAATAAAATGACAAAACAAACCTTCTTGTTAGGGTGTCCCAGTTTGTTGACGAGCAGAGTGAGCAGGAACTGAAATGGTCGGAATCCTCGGAAGACTGGAGTATCGGCAGAATCCCCCCTTCAGCTCCACGAACCTGTTCTTGTTCGGGCCTCTCTGCCAGAAGATTCTCCGCCGACTGCAGGCACTTCACGCACAACTTCTCGATGGCTCCCGAGGCGATCGCCTGAATTCAGCAGGGATTAAATTAGACTTTCGGAAGCATTGCGCTGACTCACCTCGAGTGCCTTGGTGAATCTCTCGAAGACGAGCTTGAGCTCGTGCTCGAATCGCCACAGGACAAGGAGACGCTTACGGGCCTGGAAAAACAATGATAATATAAAATTTTTTTATTACGATCCAGGGAATGGGTATTACTTCGTAACATTTACTATTCCTTTTGCAGAATCAGTGAGACTCCAATTCACCTGGACGCCATAGAATTAGGGATTATTATACCTGCTGCGATTGAGAGGAGAGTGCAGGGATGCGGGCGTGAGGACGCTGCAACGAGTGTAAATAAATAATTGTCCGATGATGAATACACACAGTATTAAGGTGCGAGAAGCATCGCTAACAGGTCGAAATGAGCGGAATTTCGCACACCGTGTTTAACTCGAATAAATAAAACGGACCGATCCAAAGGAGACGAGCTTCCGCCCGAGGGGAAGGAGCTCCGATATGAAGAGTTCCGTTAGCTGCGCTGCATCCATTCAATATGTCATTTTGTCCCGTTCTGGCTACTCACGAATAAGGTCCATGGCCTCTCGTACATTCTTCTTCTCCACCACGTGGACCATCGAACGGAGGAACGAAATGGCGTGCACCTGCAACCGAATATTATTTTTTAAGGTTTGCGATTCAGTGCCATTTTTTATAGCCACCGATGAAAAGCAGGTATTTTGCCTCTATAAAAATAAATAAAAAAATCCGCACGGGGCTGTTTTTGAGCTGGAGAGTCATGGCAGTCTGCCTGTCTCCGCTGGTTCCCTTCTTGACAATCGTCTGCAACCACGCAGTCTCACTTCCGCCCTGGCGACGGGACACTGAAATGAGACCATGATGAGAAGAGACAGGAGGAAGAGAGGTGGGGAGAGGAAGAGCAAAGGGGCTAGCGAGAGGATGAAGGGGAGGAGGAAAGGCTATGAGAGGGTAGGTGAAGAGAGTGAGGAGTAGAGGAAGGAAGTACGCACGCTGTGAGTATAAATCGGCGTCAGTCCTAAGAAGTAGATCGGCCTCCTCCTCCAATTCGCGCAGTTTCTCATCCGATATCCGATCCTTCGTCGCATCTTCAATCAGGGCATCGATCTGAAAGAGGTCGTTGTTAAGTCCATGAAGAGCGGGAAAGAAAACGTTCGAAAACAATAATATTATGAAAATTCCGCAATAACCTGGTATTCGTGCCACCGCAAGCCCTCTTTGTGCTTGACCACCGGCATCTCGACCTGGAATTATATCATATAAAAATAAATCACTTTGAAAAAACCGGAAAATAGTTCAAACCTGTGCCTTCTCCCCGTTCCGCCCTCCCCTCTTCTTGGCTCCAACACTGCCTTTCTTCTCCTCAGCCGTGGCGAATTCCTTTGTCGCACGGAAACCTCCAGTAGCGGCCTGCAAAGTTGCATCAAATACACTAAAAACAAAGAGGTAAAACCTTCTTGGGGAACGATGGTGCTCCCTTCTTGTCCTTCGGCTCATCGCCCAGTCCACTCTCGTCCTTCTGCTCGTCGTCGACAAACTTCGGAACGAACTGATAATTGTATATTTGTTTTGATCGGTGAATCAAACAACGAACCCCGTTGCTATGGCCGTTCTGCATCTTCTTTTTGTTGACCTTTCCGTGAGGATGGGGATGCTTTTTCTTCTTCCCTTCTCCTTCTCCATCATGTTCCTTCTTGAAGTTGTTCTTCTTCGGTTTGAACAGGCCACCTGAACATTTTTCGTTCCAATGAGTTCCGGAGAATCAACGGAATCTCTTTGTTTGCTCTATTCGCAGTAGCATCCGCAATTTTTGGTATGGTCGTTAATCATAGTGAAACTACAATATAAATACATACCCTTACTCTTGCCGTCACCTCCACCGATGCTCCTCACTTTCATTGCTGGAATTTTGATTTTACGGACCGAAATGGGTTCATAATCAGATAGATTTTAGGACTCGGACCTGGTTTACCCCGAGGGCATAACGATAAGAATGATTTATTTTTCGAAGATACGTAACATGGAAACGATGTAACGTAAAATATGAAATGAACTCGTTGAGCAGCGGGAATAAAGACATCGATACTACCTGTCAAAAAAAACTTCGGAACATGATGAAAACATTAAAAGAAGATCTCCGTTCGAATAGTTACACCGGAAAGCATCTTTCTCCTCTATACACAGATATACTGAAGGTGAGTCGAGTCGTGGTCAGGGAGAAGCTTCAAAGAGGCTTGCTCTCGAAGTATTCCCTCGCCGATTGCTCGCGGGCCAGAGTAATGTTGAAAACGGGGTGTGACTCTTCCTGAACAGATTCGTCGATATTTTTCGGCGTCTCCCGAAGGCAACAGATAGGAGGACTCCAGTGCTCATCAATCGAGTTTTCATTCTTACCACTTGAGTCTGGATGCCCCCGAAGAGGAGGGCCTTGTCCTCGACGAACGACTGAGCGATGGCAAGTCCACTAAGCACGTAGCACGAGTGGTACAGATCACTGCGCATCCCGGGCTTGTCTCGGAGGCCGCCCCTTTCGTCCTGGAGAAGGTAGTTCCTTGGTACTTCATTGCGGAGTACCTGGCAGCAGACGAGGATGTACTCTTGCAGGGCGCGGGCGTCGAAGGCATCGCCAAGTGGCACGGCACCCTCCCTCCTCAGTTCAGTGTCGATTAGCCTGACGATGAAAATTAATATTAAACTTTATTCTGATGTCTAAAATATTATGTACCTGAAGACTGCAGCCTGCCAAAAGGAGTAGCATCCATCGACGAGTTTTCCCGTGCGGCCCTGAGACAAAAACGACTGTTCATTTGAAGGAAGTCGTCACGAACCTGGAATCCTCCCTCGAACGGCATCTGACGCTTGGAGAGCCATCTGAATGAAGAGCTTCATTGTACTGTCCCATGGGCTCGGACCCACCGATGGAGGGCCTGCGTATCCGCGAGTCGCGCCCGATTCAGGAGACACAGACAGGCGTAGCCACAGAAAGTGTATCTGCAAGGACTAGGCTGAGCTACTCGAGTTGATGATTGGTGATATAATTATATTTATTAGATCTTGAATACTGTAATCTCCACATACATACATACTCATCAAAGGCACGTTACCCGATCAAGTAACATAAATGGAATAAAAATGTATACGGGAAGAAGAATACTAAATTACTGACCCTCCGTGTGCCTCGACGCCTCGCTCTCCACCGAATCCGCCCTCGTACGTTTGGCAGCTGCAAAAGAACATAAGCATCCGAATATTTTCGTGTAGCTGATGTATTATTTTTATAGTGCTATTTTAGTATACAAAGCAAGCCGTGGAATTTAATTTCTCTAACCTAACGATCCACTCGGCGACTGCATCCGATAGCTTGGAATCGATGATCCTCGTGAGGGCAGCGACGGAGAGCGCCAGGTACGGAGCACGCATATCTTCCTGAACAATTTGATTTTCTCCCTCGAGGTCTTCCTCTCTTGCCTCTCCTCCCACGTGCATCGTGTAGGCTCCCGATGACTGATGGCGAGCACGGAGGAAGGAATAGAGACGACGACTGGAAGGGCCTTGATTTTCTCATTTAGTACATCTCTCCGATCAATACTGGCAGCAGATCAATACTCACCGATCAATACTGGCAAGGGCTTCCTCCGAACCCAAGGAAGCCAAGCACAGAACGGCAGCGTAGGTTGTCGCGAGGTGACCGAGTTGCCCAGGACCTCCTGAATGTGCAATTGTATTCACAAAGTAAAATTACGAATAACAGCCAATTAACGCTTCCTGAAGACGCAGAAAATATAATAATTATTTATAGTATAAGAGAGTCGTAAGGAATCACCTCCGTAACCGCCTTCATCATCAACGCATGTCTTCAGGAAACGGATGATGCGGGACGAAAGTTCCTCGCTGATTGGCTCCCTATAGGAAAGTCAATATGCCAACTGCAGTGAACATTTATTAAATTTATCTATATTTGCCATACATAAATATATTGACGCTATCAAGTTTTTTTTCGTACAGGTAAATGGAAACGTTGAAATACCCGAGCAAGTTGATTGAGTGTACGCCCCAGTAGCATAGCCACGGACGAGACGCGTCAAGGGTCTGAAAGCAATAGCTTTTTTTATATTACCTGGTGATCGTATAATTTTTGAAATCCTCATCGAGGAACTCCGGCCGAAGAACGAGAGAAATGACTAACGGAGTATCCTCCTCCGAGCTGATCGAGATTGTTGCGGATGTAGGCAATGTGCCTATCTCGTCTCAATGGAGGCACCTAAAAAAATCAGGAACAATACTTCCTTTTCGAAGGTATTCTGTGACGGTGAAACTGCTCATCCCGAACACAACAACCCTCACTTCGTTCACGACCGATTCCTGGTAGGATACAGCAGCGGCGAAGCACACGTTCTCAGTTGCCTTCTAGAATAAATGCGATAAAGAAACACTTGATCCAAAGCATGAAAGTAATAAATAAATATCGGTACACGAATTAAAAAGCGAAAATATCCAACCTGAGCTTCACTGGTCGTCGTCTCTTCGAAATCATCGTTCTTATAGTGCGCATTCTTGCGAAACGAATGAAATAGCGACGATAAATGATCCTTCGGCATTACACCTTTTCCGGATGAAAAGAAAATGTGAAATTGTTTGAATTTTAATTCATGACTACGCAAATCGTTCGCATCTTACGTTATTTAGCACACAGAGATAGCTCTTTTTGACGGCTGTGAGATGAAATGTTCTCGTGAGTATGATAAGACGTTCCCACACCCCTGAATTCATCTCCGCTAGCACAGATCGAGTAAGCAATAGATAAAGAAACCCTGAATCGCCGTTCCAGGCATACAAGAAGTGCCGTAATTATCCGCAGAAGCTGCAAAGCCCTGCCTTGTCGTCAGATTCCATGTTAATTTGTTTGCCACGTTTCACGACCAATTGTTGTACCTTTCGAGGTTTTATGTGCCAAGTTGCGAGAGTCAAAATCGCGCAGATGCAAACAATTCAACAATCAATTATCAAAATCGGGAAATACACGTAGTAACAGAAATAGAGAAAAGAAAATAACAACAACTACTATTAAAGTGGCAATGAGTACTATGTTGCTGACCACTATCTGCTATAGAATTCCTACTCTGGTTCTACTTGTGATTCCAACTATTCGGGCTTGCTTGGCCGCTGTTCCTCTCCTTCTCTCCTTCCCTCCTTCCGCGGCTTCCAATCAAAGTGTCTCTTGTCCTTCGAATGCGTCCTCGGAGGCGGCGACGACTGCAACAACAATCATGAACCATTATTGAAACAGGAAAGACTGAACAGGAACGTATGCAGGACCAATGAGATAAACGCCGTTATTCAGAGAATGACTCCGCCCACAAATAGGGGCGTGAAGTGGGCAGTGATTCACCGCGTTTATAACAAAAGACATAATTCACGATTTTTCCTTCGAGAATTGACAGTCCTCACCGTTCCATCAAGGGCCAATCGGAGGGCGCCGGCGGGGATGATCGCCGATGACTTCACCTGCAGGGAGGGCACTGATAAATTGAGGACATAACCACGATGAAATCGAATGATAAAATTGTCAACAATCGAGTACGACGATAAAAAAACGACCAACCTTCTCAAGGAAGGACTTCCTTTCTTCCGTGGCACCCGAACGAGCTGCAATTACAAATGACCAAAAGAGTAGGGCAGAAATAGAGAAGAGTTGAGAGAGGTAATGAGGGCAGACGAAGTTGGAAATTGAATACTTACCGTATGCATCAGCGACGCGCGCCGCAAATGTGCAGGCGTCGTCGTTGGAGCATCGACCGGATTCCACGAGGGGGACGACGAGATCGAAGAGGTCGGAGAGAGCGTCCAGCTGCAAATGATGAGGTAAATGCACAAACTATTTGGAAAGCCCCGCCCACTTTGAAATTTTTGACTAGAGTGGGTGGGGAGTATTTTGGAGTTAAAAACGAGGCGAAAATGGAAAAAAAGTGCCGCACTTTCTTCTCCTCGATTCCTCTGTTGGTAAAGTAGAGCAACTTGCCGGACGACAACTTCAACATGGGTTTCTGCAACGAAATGATTCCATTTCATTTCCCCTCTCGGGTCACCTCGAGTAGTTTGCGTGCGTGTTCCTTGTGGTTGCAGCAGACGAAGGCGAAGGCGAGGTCGATGAGCGCCGAGGCATAGTTGCTCGAGCTACTCGCGAGGTCCGTCACCTCCTTCAGGTTGACGGGGTCATCCCTGTAGTAAACAGTAAGAAAAGGTCGTCTAAAAAGCAGGCATTATTTTTTCCGATATATAGGTATTTAAAAGTAACTCATTTTCAGCGGCTAAATGCACTATTCTTTCTGTACTATCATTCTATATTTGAATATATTTCCCTCCTTGAAAGCCCCCTCACAAGGGAACCTTTCGAGCTCGTGGTGGCCGATCCTGGCGAGCAATAGCTCATTCGAATCCTCTCGTCAAGTGTATCAAAACGCGGCACTTTCCAGCTGCCGCGGTCACAACTATTTTGAGAACGATCGATTCATATTTTCAGCTGCAATTGCACACGGTGGTCGGAATGGAGGCACTGCGTCCTAATCATCGCTGTTTAGCTCCTCCGTCGCCAAGACCAGGTAGCCGAGTGGATAAGAGATCCGCCCGCTGCACCGACTCTTTTGGATCGGCGGGGGTTCGAATCCTTACTTTGCAATTCTTTTGCTTTTTTTCCCGAAAAGATAAGAAAACCACGATACCGTGATCATTACTGATCATTAAACCAATCACTCGTCGAAAAAGCAAAAAGAATTGCAAAGTAAGGATTCGAACCCTCGCCGATCCAAAAGAGTCGGTGCAGCGGGCGGATCTCTTATCCATTCGGCCACCTGGTCATGGCGACGGAGGAGCTAAACAGCGATGATTAGGACGCAGTGCCTCCATTCCGACCACCGTGTGCAATTGCAGCTGAAAATATGAATCGATCGTTCTCAAAATAGTTGTGACCGCGGCAGCTGGAAAGTGCCGCGTTTTGATACTCTTGACGAGAGGATTCGAATAAGCTATTAAGCGCCAGGATCGGCCACCACGAGCTCGAAACGTTCCCTTGTCAGACCTCGTGATGCAGGCAGACATAATGTCGAGGTGGCCGAAGGAAGTGCCGCC
This sequence comes from Levipalatum texanum, assembly GCA_014805385.1. Classification (NCBI taxonomy): domain Eukaryota; kingdom Metazoa; phylum Nematoda; class Chromadorea; order Rhabditida; family Diplogasteridae; genus Levipalatum; species Levipalatum texanum. Next base: position 1,647 of record JACMIG010002531.1, on the reverse strand, counting down.
AGCCTCCGATGCCTCTTTGCTCAGGGCGATGGCATCGGCGATGGCTCCCCTGTAATATTTCATTTTATAATAATATTGATCAACACGCATGGTCATCGCCGTTAGAACAATACGAGGTCGTACGCACTTATCAAGGAGTTCCTCTAGAAGTATCCTCTGCCTCGCTTGCTGTATCCTCGCGGCATTCTTCTCGGAGACGTTAAATCTGCCAAGTTCCTCTTGCTCATCTCTGAATAACATTTAAACGCACGTTTTCTGTACATATTTCGAAAGCTCCGCAACATAGCTCAGCGGTTGATTCTTCACGAGCTCGCCCAACTGCAAAAGGAAAGGGTACATACTTCAAACCATAGAAAAATGGACCTTGGAAAGTACGAAATCTGGGACGACGCCTTGAGCCTTGATAACAGAGATTACATCCTGGAAGAGAAGGGAAGTTATTATAGGAGCTGGAAATGGCGAACAGTCTCGGATTGTCGCTTTGTTCCCGAGGACGAAAAGGTGAAGGCAGTGGTGAGGTGCGATGGCAGCGACAGAGGAGTATTCAGTGAGGGCCTGTAGACAAACAACCAACTCCAAATCTACGCATACTCGCATCAATGGGCTTCATTGTGAACCTCGTTGTTTGCTGCTCACGACATTGAACACTCGATAGCTCACCGTAGATTCCACATCTGCTCCATCCCTTCCCCATCTCCTGTCCTGACGAATTCTTTCAGAGCAGCAGTAGCCAATTCGTGTACTTTGGCGAACTCTCTGACGACGGTCGGTGACGTCATGGCAAGCCCTGTAGTATCGATCGCTGATATTCAAAGGGAGGCAGCTAACCCTCCTCCTTCGTCTCCTCGGTGGCCGTGGTCTCTCGCTGCTTGGTCTCATCGATATGTCTCGCTAGTCGCTGAAGCCACGACAGCGCCCGAGCCGTGTCCAGGGGGTTCTGCTCCAGCATCTTCGTCGTAATAATCGATCGGAGAATGGCGTGCTCGGGAGCCTTCTGCAATTACAATTCACCTATCTCATTGACAGCGAATAAACAGAAGAAGGGATGAAAGAACTGTGGAGGACTATAAAATGAAATGTGACAATATCTCACAGCGATATCGTATCCCTCTGCAGCTTCCGCCGTCTTCAGGTCGCTCTCAAGCTCGTCGATGGAAGCAGACTGCCAGCGTTGGGAATGCTGCAGATGGCATTGGTATCAGCATGTACCCCCTCTCTCCTCACTCCTCTCTCGCCGATTCGTTCCATCACTGCAGCCCTCTTGACTAGATTGGCGCCTTTGAGTCGATCGATGGATGCCTTCAACTCCTCTGGCGGGATGACCACGTTAGGCTGCAATGAAATTTCGAATATTTTTAAATATATAACTAATATATAAAGAACTAGTGTTGACTCGACAAAGAGGTCCTAGAGCTTCGGGACCGTTCCACGTCTTTGCAGTTGCAATATCACAAAAACGCAGAACTTCTATGACACAACGACTCTAATGCAACAACCAGGAAGATCGGATAAGCAGCGTACGTGATAGGACAACTGCTGAATCAAATCGACTGCGGCGTCCGCTTTGACAAGCTTATTCTCGATGATACTCAGCGTGGCGGCGATGGCCTCGTCGTTGGGGGCTGAAGGAGCGCGTTGGAGGGGGAG
>JACMIG010002530.1:0-14938 GCA_014805385.1 Levipalatum texanum | reverse complement strand
CTGCTCTCAAATTTGGAGCCCTTTCAAAGTCCGTCTTATAAAAGTTCTAGAAACTGTTCAGCGCGTTTTTACTCGACGAGCTCTTCTTAGGCGTGGTCTGATACTCCCTTACCCTGACCGACTTGCATATTGTGGTATTGATAGTCTTGAACATAGACGCAACCTTATTGATCTATCTACTGCCTTCAAAATAGTCAAGGGATATTCCCCCATTGAGATCCACGAATTTTTCACTCTCGCACCTTTCAATGCCCGCACTCGTGGCCACTCCCTACGACTTATGCCTCCTTTATTTCGTTCTAACCTTCACAAGAATTCCTTCCCTAGTAGAGTCATCGGACCCTGGAATTCAATGTCTCAAACTCTCATTGACAGTTGTTCACCTCGTGCATTCGGCCGTAAGATTCGTCTCGATCCCGCGTTACCGTAACTCTTACCACTTCATGTACTATACACCCAGTTACGACTCTTCCTGTATATCAACCTTCTAAATTAATTTAATATTAATATTTTCCTAGCCCTATCGCAGCCTACCGCAAGTTTTATACTCAATTTCCTTTTATTGTTAACACCGCCAGTTTATGATCAACTCTCAGTCTTCATCCCTTTCACTCTTATGGCTATTATATTGAACTGTGCAGATAAATGAAATTTATAAAAAAATTTTGTGATCCGTCTTATTTTTGAAACCTTTTTGTCGAGCGTTTTCAGATGTTTTCTTTTACGAGAAAAGAATACAAAAACTAGTTTTATCGCGGAAGCTCAATAATTCATCAGTAAAATCGGAACAAATTGAGTTTCTTCCTAGCTTGCCGGTGGACAGAAGCCAAGGCAATATATAAATCAGCAAACGATACATGATTGGTACGAGAACTGAGCAGCATTGTACAAGCTTTGTCAGGAGATAACATAGCGCAACTAATTCAAAAAAACAATTCTGACCAGTTTCGCTTGATGTGAATGAGCGATGGGGGGATAATATAAAATATATTTAATCACTAAATAAATCATTGGACAATCTGCAGGCGATGCCCTAAGCCGTGATGCGCGACCGTTCAAAACATGCGGGGTCTTCAACGGAAAATTTGAAGTTGGAGAAAGGCGGGAAATTCGAAAATCTCATAGGTTGTCAATGAAGATGGTATCGCCGTAGGGATGGGTCATCGCCATGCGGAAGGATTGGCGCGAAGCCCCCATTTCTTGGGAAACCTGCTCGTCCAAGCGCGAGGACGCAGGGGCAGGAGGCAGGATGACGGTGGGTCGCAAACTGGAAAATACACCTCATCACCACCATCGAGGAGGAAATTTGGGAAATGCACCCGAACACCTGTCCTTACTTGAATAGAAACGTAATCCAAATAAACAAATAATCCATCTGAATAATTACACTGAACACCAACATGCCCTAATTTGAGGAATAGCGCTGATCTCAAATTTGGAAGAAAAAAGGCAAAAAATGTTCCAATTGAATAATTACACCGTACACCAATGTTTCCACTTCGGGAATACCACCTCTGCACCAACCTCCGCTTGGCTTCGCTGCTTCCGGATCCGTCGGAAATCTGGCTGCCTTCGCCTTGGCGCGCTGCCATCATCGCAGCCTGCGCATGGAACATCGGGAGAGGCGACATCGGCATTGAGGCATAGCCGGATACCTGGAAATGGGACTTTGGAAAATGCACATACCAAATGATGATCTAATTGGGGAAGTGCACCGTACACCAACTCAGATGGTAATTAGGAAGATACACTATGCACAACCTCATGCGCCGATCCATGCAGGCATGCATCCCATCCGTTCCATTTGTGTGTGTTTCTGTGCACGAAAGGTGGATGTTGAGGACATTGTTTATTACGCACGAAAAAATTAGTTGCCCAAAAGTGTACAATGTTGGCGGAAAGTCGGATGAACTATTAGTGGGTGTGAGAGTGAGAGAATGCTGTGGACGAAATGTGCGATGCCAAGCTCACTGGAAATCTTAAAGAGCTGGCAGGAATTTTTTGGCACCATCCCAATCTAATTGGAGGGTGGAACCATAGATATTGGCATGATGCCAAGAAGTTCCTTCCAGTTCTTGCATACAAATCGGGTCGGCAATTTGAGTGTTTGTAAAAGTTGAGTAGTGGTTGTATACAATCTAGTACTAGGGGTGCAAAACATAGGAATGACGAGCTACTACGAGCCATTGTAATATTTACACAATTATTTTCACGGTCTATCTGGCAGCAAGCAGCTAAAAACTGAGCTTCACGGGGTATTAGGTGAAATTAGTGGGACTTCTCAAAGACGGAATAATATTACTCCGTCTTTATTCTGTGCAAGCATCTACTTTTGATATAACAAGCGTTTGGGGCTGAATTCTGATTATGGAAGCGTGATTTAATTCCATGGCACCATCGTGAGATCTTCGACATGCACATAGGTCATCGAATTTTAAGGGGGGTATCATCCACCGGTATTTTTTTAAAAAATCGATATCGATCGATAAACCGGGGGGTGGGTCCTCAAAAGTCGCAGACGTAAAAGTGGGGCAGGTGGCCGTAGGTGTCCCCGGACCCGCCACTAACCATCGATCCACCGCCATTCATCAATTGCCACGTTGGCTGAGGGCCGTTGCCGCCGGTCGAATGAATCATACCAACGCCCTTTGGGAGGTCTCCGTACCGAGCGAAATCTGGAAATAAAATTAATATTATTATTAAAATTTCTCTTATATTATTTTCTATTGAAATAATCAACAATATTTTTCTTTTGCGAAACAAATTAGAGAAAATTGGTCAAGGGCAATTCGAAATTCGCACCGGCGCACTGCTCCCCGAGCACGTAGTAGCAGTTGTCGTTGAAGGTCCTCTTGTTGACGACGTGAGCGATGAGGCGCTGCCTCAACAGCTCCTCCGCGTACTTTCGGGCCTCCTGCAACGAAAGTTCGGGGTACTGTAGGAAGGTCCGCCGACTTTAATTCAATAAAATATACCGAAAAACGAACCTTTTTCTCATTCAACCCGTGCACGTGCTCCATGAGCCAGTCAACGAGATCGGAGCCTGAAAAATTTATATTGTTTTTAATATTGCGTTTCGGTAGGTCAATATCGATCGAGGCTTAATCAGTGCTCACCGAGGAACGACATGGGAATGGGGATCTTGAGCCAGGTTCGATTCTTGATGTCAAGGCCGGAGCCGGGGCGCACCATTACTTCGACTACCTGAAATGAATATTAAGATCGTTTAGTTTAATTTCAAGTCCCTACAGTTGTTATATGTGCGAAAGCTTCAATAGCATACTGGTCGCATAAATAACGTCTTTTACATTGTAAAAGTCACAAAGTAACTTCTTTGATTTGAACGGGTTTAGAATCTTGAATGTTCCTCACCTTTCTCTTATCCGTGTGTACATCCACTCGGGGGATTCCATTGCCTCCCCCACCCACGACCGTGTTCTGTCCACTGCCCGTCGACGTGGCCGAGGACGAGGTGGCAGGGCGGTGGTGGTGGGGGTGGGGGTCGCCTGGCAGAGGGGTCGGGGCACCCTCCGAACCTGCAAATGGAGAGATGAACTTGTGCACTAGCGAACAAATTGGAACTTTCACTGATGCACCAAGAAAAGTAAGCACCAAAGGAACAAGGACAGCCATTTGGAAGACACACCAATGCACCAAGGAAAAACTGCGTACCCTCGATGATGCTGGGCATGCATCGCATTTGATTCGTGTGAGCGATCCAAGCATTCGTGTCAATCGGGCGCACGGGCTCGTCGCGGATTCTAGAAAGTATTTTTAAATTAATTTTCTAAACCAAAGAATAGAATTTAAATTTAGAAAAAAAGTGCACATTTCGTAATTTGCCCACCTCGCATTATAAGCATTATGCCGAGGGATCGTATACCCCGATCGGGGCTGCGTATCGAGGGACTTGGCGACAGTGAGTGTGATCGTTCCCTTCTTCTCGACGGCTTCCCTGAAATGGAGGAATTGGTGTAGTGGCTAACTCCCTAGGCTAGGAAATTGATGGTGCGAGTTCGGTTCCTTGAACTCCATGTTTCTTGTTACACTTTTGCGCTACGTTCTTTGTGCCGATACAACACGAGTTTCCGCTTCCTTTGTCTCCCTCGGGAGAAAGGATCGAGTCCAAGGAGTTCTCCCAACTCGTGTCAAACCGACGTCACTCCTCATCTTCTTGGGAATCTCACTATCCCTTCCTGTCAAGTGTCCCGCGTACTACTCCAAGCAATCAGAAAAGTAAGCACTACGAGTATCAATAATAGGACTCTTTACATTCAGTATATTGATTGAACCCTTAAAAAGTTTTTTGAATATCGATTGATTGACCACTTCGAACTGATCGATCTGTTTATTCACCTCAACACATCCACAGCCTGGTCGTTGTTGAAGTTGTCAAAGGCAGTATCGTTGACCTGAACAATATTTAAGTTTAGGAATTCTAAAAAGTAAACTTTTCAATTTTTACCTGCAGAATCATGTCTCCCGGCTCGATGCGGCCGTCGAGGGCAACGGCGCCGCCTGAAAAAAGTATTAGAGCCTCTGCTTTGAAATGCGATGAATCCAAGGATGGGTGCATAAATCGGCCGTCAATCTTCTCTGTCAGTTTCACACGTTGCTCATTCAAGAAACGCTCTCGACCTACGATAGCCGTAGCGTACGGTAGACACCGTAAGTCCTTCCGGACCGGAGAATAGAAGGCCCACCTTTCATAACATTAGCGACGTAGATGCCGTTGTCTCCGCGGGCGCTGCTCTGGCCGACGATCGAGATGCCGAGGAAGGAAACAGAGTCCATGTTGAGGGTTACGGTCTGGAAAGGTAGGGAGGTCAGAAGATCAAGGATCAAGGTTCAAAAGCTCATAGATGAAATACCAAACAGCCAAACCCATATGAAAGTGGGAAAGACTATACAATCAACTTCAGAGGTTCGTAGATTTCGGCCATCAAAGATCAATCAGGTCATACCTCGACATGAAGCGACATGCTCGATTCCGTGATGGATGAGAAGGAAGAGGCGCGGGAAGGACGGCGGTGGTATTGCCTATAATTTAAATATTTTAAAAAACTTATTTTCGATCGTTTCGAAATATATCAACGATCCTTTGTCTATTTCGCAACTTCACTACTCATTGCAGTAAACCAAACAGAAATTCCGGATGCGGGCTCGGATCTCCGATAGTTTCTATTTTCGTATTTCCAGCACGCATGGTACACATAAGAAGCTCAGATGCGAGACAACATTTTTCATTTCAAAAACCGACCTCTGCTGTCTCCTCTTCCGCTGCATCATCTTTTCGTGCTGTCGCGAAACGGATGTGAGATCCGTCGAGATCGATCCCCTGGAAAAAAATTGGGTTAATAAACCAATATGTGTTAAAGTAATGCCACAAATCCTTTTCATTTCACGGTGCATTCCATACAAGAATCCTAAGCGACCCTATCAAAACGCACTCTTCAACCGATTCCTCCGGCACCGCAAGGGTCATGGTGCCCTTGTTCCGCATTGTTGCGCCCGTAACTCCATAGTACAGAGAAGACCCTTCGGAGGTGGTATAATAAGCAGCACGGCCATCCGAAGTCGAAGACCCGTCGGTCTCGCCGAGATAGCCCGACATTAGAAACTAGAGAGGGTCTCGAATGGGTAGGGTAGGGGGGAGAGTAGGGGGACCCCGGGTTGCCTAAATAGGGAAGAGAAGGGCTCCCGTAATCCCGCTCCATCCATCACACTGGCATCGAAGCAGAGGCGGGGAAAAGGCGCGTCCGAATACGTCAGAAAGAGAGAGGAAACTTGGGGGAGGGGAGATGCGGTAGAATTTTGAAGAACACTCATTGTCAATAAAATGCATGATTTTGTTAAACAGAACAAAGAACAATTTGACCGAAACTCACATACCTACTATTTATTTTTTTTTCAAAGGACAATTTATAAACAATTAATTTCGTCCAATTGTAAAAGACACCAATCACAACCTCGCCCAATTCACTAAACGCACCTATCATCATCGTCGGAGAAGACGCGGCCCGCCTCGCTCTCCGATCCGAGCGTCGACTCGTCGTAGCGACCGCCACCGCGTCCACGATGACCTGAAAAACCATCTTTATTTTGGCGCCATAATTTGATTTCAAATTTTAAAAACTTTTTAAAATTCCTAGAAAGTTTAGTATTTTGTACCATTTATATTCATTTCATATTTTCACCCCTAGTTTAAATCACCTATGAGATAGAAGCTCGCCGAGCCACTGAGCTGGCTCGTCAGCGACAGATGGCTTTTTCTGTGCGTGAAGCCCACGAGGTGCCTCCTCCGTTCCTCCCTGGCTTCTTTCTCCGCCTCCTCCTCCTTCGCCTCCATGACCTTCCTCCCGACCTCCGGGGTCCTCGGCTCTTCTTCGATCCGATCAATCACTCTTTCCTTGATATCGAAGATGCTGCTGGTCGTCCTGGCGCCGGAGTATTTCTTGGCCTTTCTCAACTTGGCCTCTGGAAGAGCAGGGACCGTTATTTCCTCTGGCAGGGTCTCGAGCAGGGCCTTCTTGTCCTCCTTCTTCTTCTTCTCCACGATCGACGGGGCGATTATGGTGTTGTTGTTGATGTTGACCTCGCGCCCGAAGCTCCTGACCATCCTACCGAGCGCCTCGGGCGTCAGCGTTTCGGCTCGCCGAGCCGGGCGAAGCGTTCCCTTCTCCGGTTCCTTCAGCGCTCGCCGCAGGTTTTCCTTGGCGCTGCGGAATTCCTCCAGCTCCCGCTCCTTCTCCTCCTCGTCCTTGAGTTCCTGCTCCCTCTTGGCGATTCCGTGAAGATATCTTGTACTGGTCGTCGCTCCTCCATACTTCTTCCTCTTGGGTTCATCCTTCCGCTCCTCGAGGCTCTTCTCCAGGCTGTTCACTATCGCTGCCACTCTTCGGGTGGCGAACGAGGCCGCGGAGGCGATGCCGGATCTCCTCTTGCCGTTGGATGGAGGATCGTTTGCGCCACTGACGCCGGTCGCTTTGCCATTGGCGGGCGCGGTGACGGCCGGCGCGCGGCCGGAGTCGGCCGGCGACAGGCCGACGATCGGCGATGACGGCAGCGGAGCCACGGTGGCCGATTGGCTGCGAACGAGCCGGAAAAGGCGCATTGTCGATCGATAGGAAGGGGAGAAATCGATAGCAATACCAGCGGAAGTAGCAGGAGACGAGGTGAAGGGAAAAAGCCGAGAAGAAGAAGAAGAAGCCACTTGCGAGGGGTGAACACGGTATGTCTCTCTCGTGTACGATGAGCAAAGATTTGAACGAGACAGTGAAGAGTTTCCATGAGTTCAGGACGTCGAGTAGCAAGGGAACAGTGGAACAGAGAAGTGAAAGACACGCAGAGATGGATGTTAGACGAGAACAGTTCATGATATGAAAGGTCTTTGCAGTCAGGAACCTCACGATTTGCTTTGTCTCACAGAGTGAGAGAACAGAAGATGCCGTTGGTGAGAGGCTGAAGCTTCGCGATGGAACACACAGAAGAAGAACAGAACAGTCTCTAGAGATAAAGGGATGAGGGATAGTTTGACATGAGAGAGAGGGGTTGTGCCAAAGACCGTCTCCCTCTCTAGAGGAGCACCAGAACAGCCGAAATTATCAGTCGAGCACAAACAGAACGCGAAGATGGGGATCGAGGATGGATGAAGGAAAAGGTTCAATGTCTCCGGATCACGTGATAATATCGAGAAGTCAGCAGAGGATATGATGGAGCTCAGGAAGACGAGATGGGCACTTCTATATCATGGCGTATTATTGTGGTGGTGAACAAGCTTGTCCTTTCCACATTCCAAACGGTTTGTTCTCTCTTCACTGTACTCTCGTTTGTCTAACCTGTCAGGCAGTTAGAGAAAGGAGAGAACAGTGGAGAGTGAACAGACCGTTTTAAAAAAGGACCAGTTTGTGCACCAACACTAATTGTAAGAGCACGGCGTTTCACACTATCTAATGCGCGACAAAATCCGAGCCTAATCGCATCAAGCCAATAACCGAGCCGGTCCATACAATTTCGATGCGGCTCAATGCAAGGCGGAAGTGGCGAGGACATCCTGCCTTGAGATCGGATCTGTCGATGCACGGGGGATATCGTTTGATAGGGGCAATTCCAAGGAGGTTTATAGGCCCCTTCCTCTGACCCTAGCCGAAGAGAGATAAGAGGAATACGAGAGGGCAGAGAAGGATAGAGATGCCAACATGATCAGAGGTGACTCTCTCTACCTGAATGCAGCGCTATTTATCAGCCCCCTGTGGAATGGGAGGCGATCCTTGAGGATCCTCACGTCACCACCTTCCCGTAAGGCCATTTGTCTCTAGCGGGAGCGAGGCACAATGAGGAGGGGCCGAGATGAAAAAGAGCCGAGCGCACTCAAAAGTTGGAGAGAAGGATGAAGGCGATTCGAAGGGTGTAAAAGTTCAGGCTAGTCTCGCAAATCGGAGATGGTCAGCTTAGGAATCTGTGACAACCAATAGTGGTCATGACAGAGGGACTAAAACCTTATCATGGCCGTTTTAGCCACCTGGGAATCTAATCTAATCTTAACCACCACCAATGATAGCCCCCAGGGCGCGCCATATCCGTGTATCTTGGTGGTAGTCAGGTGGGAGAAGGCGATACATCCATCTCCCATCCAACACTGCACTTCCTGGGATCGGGAGAAGGCTCTCGAGGGAGCGTACAAAATGAAGCCCTGTGTTATGATAGCTCTTCACGCGCGCGAGCAGATATCACCCGGCTCTGTAGACATCAGCAGCGATTTTGAGGCGCCACGAAAAAGCTTGCAAATGATAAGGATAGACGGCAGGAAGCAATCATCTGGAGAACCCAAACTCTCATTGATCGAAACATAAACCAGAGCTATTGTCGCCAACGAAAAATCATCTTCAAATTAAATCTGGAAGTAACGTCAGGGAACTTGCTCCTGACGTTTTGTGCTCCAGAGCATTGAACCCTGGTAATATAGTTCCTTGTATTTGAGAAATATGAACAACCAGAGCGGAATATTTGTGTTCAATCATTTCGCAAACCGCTCACTAGAGTGCAGGGAAGTGCAAGCATTTCCGCGAGAGAAACCTCATCATATTTAAGGATAAATAACAAGCAAGAGCAGACCTTAAGAGAACCCAGCTCGAATGCCTGAAGAAAATGCACAACAGCCTGATCATCCTCGACGACTAGAGCCAAGGACTCAGGCATTACAATTAGAAGCTCGTAAAATGGAAAGACTGCATGACTAACGACTCAACTGCTCGTTATTCAGCAGACACTGGAAGACATCAAACCGCAGTGGAATGAGATCTGATCAACAAGCATCTCTCTCATCCAACCCTACACCGAGAGCAATATCCAATAGAGCCAAATAGTTACGGTTCGCAGAAATTGACAAGGGTCATCAAGCCACAAGAGAAAATGAGCTGGTCACTGAGCGATCTCTCTCTCTCATTGAATCAGATTCCCGCACCCACACTGTTATCAAACAGACCCAGAACTACGTCAATATCAAATGAATCACTTCTGGATCAGGGTCCACTATAAATAACTAATCTTAAGAAATATTTAATGGAAAACTCAGAGCCGATTGGAGATCCTGGACGACTCTAAAGGTCTCCGAAGCCTTTATACTTCCAAACTACCCAAAAAGAAGGCTTCTGATAATGCAGTAAACCGGAAAGACAAGGCAAAGGCTGGAGGACCCTGACGGAGATGCGCTGCATTTAACCGCCTCCGATATATATCCTCGTCAAGTTCTTCATATCAATGGAGAGCGCTGAGGTGGCTCGGCCAGGTGATAAACGGATATGAGCAAAGTTGAGCGGCGTGAAGTGGATGCACAAAGAAGATCCCGCAGCTGCTCGGGGCCGGCTTTCAAGCCTTCCTCTTTACTGCTCTTCGCCAAATTATCCCCTGAGATACTAAAAGCTATCGGCATTTTCTTCATTAAGCGGTACTCCCTTTGGCCACATAAGAGGAGGAAATTCGAGCTCGCACAAGGACAGACAGAGCTGCAACTAATGGACAGAAACACAAGTAGAGGAAGAAGCAAAAGACGAAGCCGAAAGGCGCTGCTTCCGAATGGCTCATCGTTAGCGGCACCCAAACGATCGACGAGGAGGAGGAAGAGCACTGAACCTTTGAGTGAATGTAAGTGGCGCTAGATGAAGTCCCAGCAGGGTCCAAGGAGAGGCAGAAGGGAGATCTCTCTACTAGAGATGCTCATCGGGAGGCTGATAATTTATTGCCCTCACAATCTCAGCAGCGAGTTCGTGCACTGAACAGGCGGACGAGGAGACATTATTGAAGGAGAGGACAAGATCATAAAAATCCTGGCCGACAGACTCGACAACAATGGGGATAACAAGATCATTGAAAACATGCTAAGAATTGCTGCGCCCGGCGTGCACGAAGATTGTCCCTGTTTTGCTTCGGTAAACTTCTTGTTGGTTAGGATCGCCATGAACCTGGTGCAAAAATTAACAGGATGACAAGCGCACAGAAAAAGACGCTAGTGCAGTGATAACTGTGCCAGAATCTCTGGGGTCAACTTTGTGCGTCCATTAGGATCATTATGAAAATAATGCGCATGCGCGATATGCCAAATTAGATTTGTCATCATGAATAACAAGATCATTCAAAACACGCTAGAAATAGCCGCGCCATCTGTGCATTGGAGATTCTGCCTTGAATCTCTCGCTCGAGGACATTCTCCCGCGAGATTCCGACACACACCAGGAGAGATTCGAGATGTCGCTGATTAATCGGCGCAAACACTTCGAGAGCTCCGATGGCCGGGGCTGTTGGAGGGCGGGAGATGAGGGGGATAAGCGATCAGAGAGAGATCAAATTGATCTCACGAGATAGACTAACGTCGCGACAAGCTTTCTGATGAGTCAAATTAGAGCTGTGACGACAATATGAGAGATATCGTTGTAAAATAGACATGAAGAATGTGATTTAGTGATTGCGAAGAGAGACATGGGGATAAGTGATCAATTGATATAAATTTTGAGCCCACGAGGTAGGGAAAGCATTCTGAACCGCCTGGGCTTGTGGACTCAAAAGTCGGGACAGTGCATGATACCAGATGGATCGGCATCGTGGAACTGAAGACATGGGAATAAGAGATACCATTGAACGCTGCACAAGGAAGTAGACAACCTTGAAGATCCGGCAGCTAAAGAATGCAACGCGGCTAGCGCCGCTACCTGCCATAGTGCGTAAGCGCTACACAGTTTCGGCGAAGTCATCGGGAGACACCAAGATTAACCTCGACAGTTCAAGTAATCCTACAGGAAGTCAGGCGTGAAAACATATTTGTCGCTCGGATCGGCGGGGCAAGGAAGAGCGTGGAGGACGAGGTAGTCCTCCCTGCCCTACTGATCATATCAGCAAACATCACAGAGCGCGCTTGTGCATGCTGCACTTCACGGGAGAGGATGAGCCATTTCGGGAGCTTCGAATCGGGGCACTTGAAGGATCTCTCAGAAGATCAACACCATTAAGACACTAGATTACGGAAATTGAGACACGTCGGGCGAAAGTGCATCGTTCCAGACAGATTCTGTAGTCAAACGCATTGATTTGTCTGGTCTGGAGTATGCAAACGGGCTTTTTGAAAGTTCTTCCTAGTCCTTCTTTAACGTTCAACTTCAGAAAAAAGAGGAAATAAAGCGTAACAGCTCAGATATACATGGAACCATGCTAACAATAAGTAGTAGCTCATTGGCAGAGACTACAAGCTCCGCCCATTTAGCACGTAGCTAGTGATTTGCTAATCTTGCCCAGCAAATACTTGACGATGCTATGCAGAAAAGGTGAGTGCTTATGGACGCGATAGCTGGCTTTCTTGAGCTACTCTCTATCCTCCTCCGATCTATCCCGACTACGTAAGCATCTTTAGAGGGGCTGAGTAGTAGTAAATATCACGCAGCGCTTCGGCGGTGCGCGACTGGCGACAATAGAGCACCAGGCGTCTCTTCTTAGGTTATCTCCTATAGAGATAAGGGTGAATGAGAGAGCTTCGACAGTTGAAGAAGTAGTCTTTTGACAGATCAACAAAGTCCCCCGCTTTTCTGTTATCCCGAGATAACAGGAATTTTCCAAGAAAAATAGCCTTGTCGTCCAAACTCTCCTAACTGTCGATGCTCCATCGTTACAAGGGATACAGTCATAGTTCAGAACCAACGACCAAACGATGTACTGTTCACAAAGCGGCTCCTCATTTCGTCAGCAACGTCACGGCACAAAAAAGGGGAACAACAGAAAAAGTGTAGCCAGTCCGGGAGATCAAGAGTTGTCGACTACGTACAGTTCGTTGTCATCTTTTTCATGCAGTTGACGTTTGTGAACCAGTTTCCTATTATTGCATTTTTGAATTTTAAATGAAAAACATTTTTGAATTTTAAATTTTTCCTTCCTGCGCAATGTATTGCGGAGAAATCAGGGAGAGAAATTTTTTTCTCGAAATACCAGTGCTTAGAATTCGTTACTGACAATGAGTCCAGGTACGCTGTAGTGAATTGAGATAAACTTTCCCCAAGTGCCTTTGCCCGCCCGCGCAAAGTAAAGGCTGTCAGGGAAAAATATTTGCACTACTGGTATGCGTTTTTCAAGAGCAATGCATCGTAACAGTTGTCAGGGCTACACATTTGAACGTTGCTCCTAAAGTAACGCGAGAAATAACCCACCTCCATTGAAGCCATAGTGGTGATTGAGATGCGTGGGTGGAGGGACGCGACCGTATCTAGAAAAAATATTTTCTTAACATGATTTTAATTTTTGAAAATAGATCATATGCATTGAATAAATAATTAAGTGAGAGCAAAATAGGCCTGATTGTGGGAATTCCTCGAATCATACCTTCCTCCTCCTCCCATGTGGAACTTGGATTGGTACGGCACGCTCACCATCGACTCGGATTCCGTCGACACTGTTAGAGAAAAATCATTATTTCGCCATTGCAATTTTCGGATGTCATTCTCTCGATCACTTGCTTTTCTCGAAATTTTCTCAAAACACTTCAAGAAATTCATTACCAACTACGCTTTGGCATGAAGCGATCTTTGCTTATATTTTCATACCAAGCTCATGATACGTTCTAAATTGCTCCAAATGCTCAATTGCTCCAAATTCTCAATTGCTTACTGGTGCTATCGAAGTAGTGCCCTCCTCCTCCTCCCATTCGTGGTCCTCCTCCATAGTGGCCGCCATAGGCTACAGGCGGAGCAGGCGCGGGGACCTAGAAATATATTTATAAAAGTAAAAAAATCGATAAAAATAAAATTTAATAGAATATCAACGAACCATATGCCTTCCTTGCATGCCTCGATGGTGACCGTGGTGGTTGCCGCTACCATCGGAGTGATTGCTGCCTGTAGAAAAATTGAATTATTACGGACCTGATTATCCTTCCTTCATTACACAAATTGCACAGTAACATCGCCAAATATATAACTGTATTAGACCATCGAAATCCCTACCTTCCACAGTTACCAGATGCAGTTCGAAGTTGCCATCGGCAGATCGGGAGAGAGGCTGCCGGTCGTCCTTGATATCCTGCCGCACTTCCCTGAACAAATGGTCAAGTTTGGGCTCGATCGTCTAATTTCATTGTTTACGGCTGAATTGAGATACCAGAAATATTTAGCTTGGATAATACTCACTTGCCACAATCCGCATCGACAGTCTTGCAGAAGAAGAGGTACGTGCCGCCTCTGTAAAAGTCCATGATTGCTATCTTTTTCAAGTGGGCTTGGTAAACTTTAATACGAGCAACTATAGTTTGATTACGTGCAATTATAGTTTGATTACGTTTAGAATGATAGTTTGGCCTAATTGTTTCTACTTACCTTCCGAGCACGCGCTTGAAGTCCTCGAGAGTAATATGCTCAGGGGGAACGTCGACCTGCGTCATGTACGGCGTCTGGTCGTCGTCGAGCGTGTAGTAGACCTGGAATTACTATTATCTTTTATATACTTTTTGGATAATGAATGCCGGGGATTCCAAGCAGAACTTTTTGACAACTTTCCAGTCGACGTATGGAGAAGGAGCGTTTGGATACGTCCACTGCTAGACAAATGCACTCCCATAAAGACTGGCAAATTGCCAAAAGTTCTTCCTAGTCCTTCTTTTTTCCTTGATCGCTGTAATTGCAAACCTTGGTGGAGGCGAGCTTCTCAAATGGCGTCGGGTCATTGGAGGACGACGGGTGGTGGCCTATATTGAGATTACCAATGTCGACCGCATGGATAATAAACAAGTCGCATACTCTCCCGATTCTATTTTATTGTTTGCTATCAGTTAGTCATCTTCTATCCTGCCTTTTTCACCCACCTCGCTCGCTCCCATCCAGCGAGAGGCTGGGGGACTCGCCCCGTAGCGGACCAAGGATGTCACCCGTGCTGCCGCCGTTGTAGCCGTAGTGGTGGCCGTGGCCATTGAGGGGCGTTCCGTCACGAGGCTGGAATCGATAAAAATTTAATATTAAACGCATGTTTTACTATCAGAGTTTCGCAAAATCGTCGTGTTACTTGTCCTCAAATCTAAATAATTAAAATTATTTTTTAAACCAACCGGTAGTGGTAGCGACGAGTCGTCGAGGGTGAGCCTCGACGTCGCTTCGATGATCGTCGTTGGAGTGGCCGAAGAGTCGAGGCCTACTATTTATTGATTTATTATTCAATTTCGATTTCTTTCATAATCAATCGATATTCTACTACTACATAAAGCGCGTGTGTGTCTGTGCCTGCGTGCGTCCGTCACGACATGTGCATAGAAGGGTCCTCAAGACATGGGACCTTGACCAAACGACTTCGGGTCCCGAGAAAACTTCTACCGTAACCAAGTTCGCAGGGTCAGACTTTTAACTTCCGTGGGTCAGATTTGTCATTTTAGCGGAAAATGCTCTAAAACACCTGGGGGTCCCACCGCCGAAGGCGG
>JACMIG010002529.1:2172-12529 GCA_014805385.1 Levipalatum texanum | reverse complement strand
CCCTCTTTCTCCCCCTCCCCCCTCGAGGAAACGTGGCTGTGGCCGAATGGGCCCGGCAAAGTACGGAGGAGGGGCGGAGAGAGGCACGTCGAGGGAGTGGAGGAATGTTCCGATGATCGACTCACTCGAACATCGGAACAACGAACACACCAACATCTGAGGCCCATTCCCCCATTGCAGGCCCATTTCCCTTCTGTCATTCTCAAGGCGGGAGAGAAGTACGAGGAGGAGATCGTCTACACCTTCTCCCACGTCGAAGAACAATCCTCCCAGTGACCCCCCTCCCCCCACCCATTCCGTGTTACTGTGATCGAGTTGTGATGGCCGAGTCTTTCTTTTACTTCCTCCTTCCTTAGGCAACGATTATTGTAGCCATGTTGATAAAGAGAGAGCATCGAACCCCGTCGAGCACGGAAACAGCGAGGAGAGTAGAGACAAACGAGAGCACGAGAAGGGAGGGAAGGAGACGCCGACGGTGAGAGGAAAGAGGGATGGGGGGAAGGGGAGGAGACGGAGGAGGGGAGAGAGGCATCCGACCATCGGAACAACCCCCCATCGTCCATGTTCTTTCGTTCCCTCCAGTCGACGGACAGACGCAGTCCCTTCTCTTCCCTTCCTTCCTCCCTCCCTCCTACCATGACTCTCTCCAACAACTTCAAGGTCGTCATCTTCGACTTCGGGGGCGTCCTCATGTCCTATGACAACTACGTCCAGGGCTGGAAAGGTTCCTCCTCCCCTCCCTCCTCTCCCTCACTCCTCCCCTCAGATGCAGAGGATGCACTCAATCTGCCCAATGGATCCATCCACAGCATATTCCACTCCATCCTCACGGAGGTCCCCAACATCGACAGGTCCTCCTTCCCCTCCCCCTTCAAGCCTTTCCCTTTCAGACAGATGTTCGAGGGTCATCTCTCGGCAGAGGAGATCGAGGAGGAGATCCTTCCTTCCTTCCTCTCTCGGAAGTTGGGAGTGGAGTTCCCCCGTCCCTTCCCTGCCCTCCACTACTGGCAGGGACCGGGCAATCGCGTTCGTTACGTGAGTGTCCTTCTCCCTCGTTGTTTTGCCTTCCGCCACTGCATAGAAAGTATGGAGGACTATTGGGGAATCGTCAGAACAAGTGGGGAAGCAGTAAATAAGACTGGAGGGGGAGAAGTGTCTGGGGGGAGGGGAGGCCAATTGATGGTTGATCCCTTGTCTGCAGAACGAGAAGATGGTCGAGGCCGTGAGGAATCTTCGGAAACTCGGCTACCGCACTGCCCTCATGACCAACAACTTCAAGTTCAACAAGTGAGTGTCTCCTTGGGGGCGAGGGAGTGACTGTCTCGTGGAGGGAGAACACGACTACTCGAGTACCCGTCGACCTCGCCCTATTCGACTACGTATTCGAGAGCGCCGTCGAAGGGATCATGAAACCGGACAGGGAATTCTACGAGGTACGAAAGGGGACCCCAATGGGAACTGTGCTAATGCGTAGTCTGGGTGGAGCGGGGAGGGAGGAGGGGGAAGAGAGCGTCTCTCTAGCGAGTGCAGTCGGGTCTTCCCTCCGACGTGGCCCCCCACCACTGTGTCTTCCTCGATGACATGAAGGCCAACTGCGAGGCAGGGGAGAGATTCGGATGGACGTGTGTGCAGGTAAATCCGAAGGACGTCTCGCCGTCGATCGAGGAGTTGGAGGGTCTCCTTGGTACGAGACTCTTCTGAGTCTCCCTCCCTTCCCTCTCATAATCATTCCCTGTCCCTCTACGTGTCTCCTTCCCCGCCCCAATCATCTTCGTCTCTCGTGCATTTCCCCCACTGCAATTCATCCAAAGAACACCACGTCATTTCCGTCATAGATTTCCGTGTTGCTTTATTGGCCAATGAGTACATAATAAAGTATCTGGTACCCGTCAGTGATCAGCACCGCAATCAATCTGTACACCTGTAGAGAGGCGAAAGCAAGAAGGATGGTCGAGGACCTAAGAGGGAGAGTGGGAAGTGGCTGTGCAGGAGGGACGATGTCGTCGAACGTGCCAGGGGGAGTGGAAGACTCTCCTGCAGGAGGGGCAGAGGCGGGAGGGAGACGACGACGAATGCGACAGTCTGCAGCCAGAAACTATTTATGCACTTTACGGTAGGATCAAAAAGTGAGCTAAAGTCTAAAGTATTTAAATGTGTGAAGGAAAGTGCCAACTCTTTTTGGCTCCACTGCTACTTTACTTGCTCTAGAAGTGAATATTCTGCACGGCCATGTCCGTTTTCACCTCCACTAGCATTAAGGTGGGAGGGGGGGGAGGAAGCATTTCGGTTCTCAGGTCTTTTGGTATCTTTACGACCTCTTCCCATCTCAGGGATCAGTAAACCGCGGATGTTCGTAACAGTCTTATCAGTGGTCTCTCTCTCACTGACCTGAGATGTTTCCTGAGGTTGTCGTGGGTTGCGAAGGTGGAATTGCAGTGGGGGCAGTCGAAGGGAGAGGGGCGAGAACTGTGGACAGAATCCACGTGGCCACGAAGCGTCGTCTCGGACTCAATCGACGGCCTCCCCTTCCACTCTCCGGCCAGGACTCACCTTGAATGACTTCCCGCACTGAGGACAGTCGAATCTGCAATGAAGACAGTCGAGAGTGGCCTTGGGACAACGAACGTGATTCCTTCGTGGGCGGAGGAGCGATGGCGCTTGAGATTGAACAACTTGGAGGTGACGAAGGGGCAGTGGTCACAGTGTAGTTGTCCATCCCTCCGAGAGGATCGACGGAGGGGCCGGGATGGATCACGGACCAGGTGGCCTGTCGATGTACCGTGTCTGCAGTTCATCCATGGTGGGGGAGTCTCTTCCCCTTCCGACCTCCACAGTGCCTTCCGATTAGTGCAGTTCATTCCACACTCTGCACAGGCGAATTGCTCGCAGCCTCGTTCCCCTCCCTCCTCGTCTCTTCGTTCATTCACTTCCCACGACTTTCGTCCCAGCATCTCATCGGCGTCTCTGAACTCTTCCCCCTCTTCATCTCCCCACTTTCTCTCACCCGTCGATCCTTCTTCTCTTCTCGTTTTCGTCCGTTTCCTCCTCCATAGTCCTTTTCATCGTTCTCCCCTCGCCTTCTCCAGCCTGGAAGAAGCATTCTCTCCACAATCGATATCCCAATACCTGATAGTGTTGAGGGACGAGCGACAGGGGAATGTCTCCATCGTCTTCCTCCTCATCGTAGCCTCCCTCCACCCCAGCGAGTAGATCTTCATCGGTCGTGTGCTCATAGACGGCTACAAGGGGTTGGGAAGAGGGGGGAGGGTGTACTGTGGAGGGTGGCGGGGAGGGGGTCGTAGGGGTGAAGTGACCATGTGGGATTCTCGCCCCATTCCTCCCACCCACGGCCATACTCTTCCTGTAGACAATGTATGGTGAGAATATGAAAGGAACTAACGTGGATGAGTCTCGTGGCCTCGTCCTCGAGGATTCCGACGGGACCGGGCACTCGGTTTGACATGGTCTCAATCCATAGTCAAGCTGTGTGTAGAATGAGGGGGGCGGGGGGGAACCTGCAGGACAGTGGCGACCGTGTCCATGGAGTGAGTCTGGTGTTCCCTAAATGGAAGGGCGGCCAAGGAGTCGACGACGTCGTCGAGGTGGAACGAGAATTCCTCCAACGCCCCCTCCATCTTAGGATCTCTCTAGATTTTGCAATGTTTTATTGCAATTCGCAAGTTGCAAATGCCGTTGAAGTATTGTTCATGGTGTATGTTGACCTCGTGATGCGCAAGCAATAGTAAAAACATAATATATTTTATTTAAATGCCTGGTGTGTAGTCATGGCAAAAGATACACAACCGGGAGGCACATTAACAGTCAATAAATTAGCAAGACTATTTACGTTATTCGCAAGTGCAAAGGCAAATCGATCATAAAATATACATGATTTACAAGCCACAAAAAGCAGTGCTGTGAGCAGGTTCATGTAATAGTACAGTAAATATGACTGAAAGCGATCCTCATCCACCCCGATCATTCATCTCATATCATCTTCGTCTTCATTTCCATCAATGGAAGTGACCCGCGTAGGTGCCCTTAGCTTCTTTTGGAGTCGCAGATACTGCAAAGGCCAAGAATATTTCGCAATTTCAAACTTGATGTTGTAGACAAAACACCCTATAGATCATTGTCGTACCTCCATATCTCATTGTCACATGTATGCCATCTGTACTATGTATAGAGCCATTGCGGACTATCGTATAGTTGTGAAATATTCAACCTCATTATCCATGGTCCGCAAACTGCCGCTCTTGAGTGTATTTTGGAACGATTCGTCTTCTCCTGGAAACCCAAGATAAATATCGGAGCTTAATGTTAGCAACCGCATTTTGGAAGTAAGAATACGTAGGTAGCCCGACCTCGTTCGTAGCTGGTGATGAGACAACGACATGCGCGGGCGTCGTCGGTGCCGTCGAACTCCGGGCACGATCTGAATAGTGAATAAATATCTTCCTAGTATAACCGAAATCGCCACTCAGCATTTATCGTAATCCCGTTGTGAGAGCGACACTTTGCTTTTTTTCACTGGTCAAAGTAACGTATTGCACTTATTTATCCCACCCTCATTTTGCTTATTGTTAGTTGGAGGCACCCTCGATTTCAGGATAGGATGAAATACGAGGTATTTATTCACATCAGTCTGGATGAGAGCCCTTTGATAGTCCCCAGATAGTGCCACTCACCCCACTACTCGCCCGTATTCGTTCCCTGCTCCCACGTAATCGTCCTGTGCCAGTCGAACGAGCACGAGGGCGAGAGTCAACTGGCCCACCCTCAGATTCTCCCGCACCTGTATTAATTAATACATAGTGTATCACGCGAAGGATGTGGT
Source organism: Levipalatum texanum (assembly GCA_014805385.1). Lineage (NCBI taxonomy): Eukaryota > Metazoa > Nematoda > Chromadorea > Rhabditida > Diplogasteridae > Levipalatum > Levipalatum texanum. Next base: position 7,692 of record JACMIG010002529.1, on the reverse strand, counting down.
TATATGAAAGCAATGTTGCAGAATAAAAAAAGCCACATTTTGGGAAAGAAGGAAGAAGGGATAAAGAATACCTCCAAATATTTATCGATCTCGTCTCGGATTGCCTGAGCTGCACGAGGGTAGTCCTCGAGGCGAAGGGCGATTCTAGTGATGGCAGAGAGGAACTCGCCCGCCATCTTGGATCGATCCGACTGCTGCACCAGCGATAGGCCCTTCTCGTAAAGCTGCATATGGAGGGGGAATTGGGGAGGAGAGGAACAACCGCACCTTTATGGCCTGTTCTGGCTCCTTATCCGAAATCACCTTGGCAGCCTTCTCAACTGTCATTGCCGCTGTGTCCAGGTTACCGCACTCCGCATATCCATCAATCGCCGCCTACAACTATAGCTTGAACAGTTCGAAAAGCTAAATGACCTCAAAAAGCGGCGCGGCTCCAGCAGAATCTCCCGCGTCCCTCAGCAGCATGGCCGCCCCTTCGCGAGCTCTGTCACTGTTATGAAGGGAAATAGAGGAGAGACATACTTGGCTGCGTGAAAGCGATTGTTGCACTCTTCGTAGTGACCGGCGGCAGTGACGAGGGATGCGGCCGCCTTGTGAGGCTGGTTGGCATTGCGATAGCAAACCTGAATGTTCTCATTGGGACATGAAAATATCAGCCGGTACCGATGCCCTCTCGAGCGCCGTTGCGGCTCCATCGAAGTCCGGCTTGAATTTCATTTTCAACAATGACGTCTTCAAGCTGAAAAGCCCCCATAGCGGTACATGCTACGTCTGACTTGATAAAGTAAAATTAAAGCTGAAAGGATGTTTTATCCGAGAAAAACGTTTTGGGCAACAAACCATTCGGCAGCTTTCTTCTCGCAATCTGCGGCCTCCGCCAGTCGAGCTGCCTCCGCCATGACTGCAACGAATGCACGGTTCACAGCCACGGCCCATCACGAGACACGACTGGCAATCGCACGGATCAATTAGACAGAGGGGAAGACACGAGGGAAATGAGGAGGGCAGTCGGTGAGGGAGTGGAGGCGGCTGCTACCTGCAATGGTGTCAGTCGGGTGAGCAGTGCAACGAAAGAGTGCCACCCTAGACTAATAATCAATCATGCGGAGGGAAACGAGACTCCGGGCTAGACTGCAACTGTAGACAGAGGTAGCGACAGGCGTTGACACAACGATTCCTGAGACAGACTCAGACAAAGAACAAGGCGTAAGAACTGTTTATTATTGCCTTCATTTTCGAACGGCTTCCAAGCCGAGACAGACAATATCAATAAGTTACAATGGTTACGAGATTAGACGAGCGAGAAGCAATATAGAATGTGCAAACGTAGAGAAAGTTGCAGAAACAAACAATGTAGAGCTTGGGAAGTGGGACTAGACTAGAAAAGACTGGGCCGATCAGTACGACCTTGTGGTGTGAGGAATGCCTCCCGAGTTACGACGAGACTGCTCTTCGTTGATGACTCTCTCGATCATCTCGCGACCGGCAGCCAGAGAGGGCTCATCACCCTGCATCCTGAACAAGAGAGGGCTTGGAAAGGGGGAAGGGGGCTGACGTGATCAACCGGTGACCCTCCGTGCACTCGGCAGTCATCCTCTTGTGTACTTGCACCTTGCACCCAGTGCGGGCTTGGATTTCTCCGAGGGTTCGGGCCTTCGGACCAAGCACGGCTCCAATGATTGCATCGGGCACCTAGTTAAATATAATTGGAGAACGACGAGATCCCCACCTCGAATTCGAGTAGTCCCATCTCCTTCTTCTTTTCAATCATCACAGTCAGCGCGAATCCTCCAGATTCTCCAGATTCACCAGGAATGCGAGAAGACTGAAAAGATATGATAGTTGTTGTAATTTCATATAAGTGCTCGTGGAGCTGAAAATTATAGACTGAAGAAGCGAACAAAGTACTCAGGACACTGAACAAATGGAAGGAAGATGATGAGGCTATGGAAGCTTAGGAGAAAACTGGTAGAGATACTGTTGATTTTCAAAGTCGATAGAGTAAATAGAATTAAAGGTGAAGAAGATATCTTATTATAGATCGGATAGGGAGACAGAAATGGAACGGAAAATATTGGTGTACCTGTGAGTCGGAGTGATGAAGTAAAATGATGAAGCGATGAAGAAGTTGCGGGATGGAGGACTCGGAGCAGAACAACGCAATGTACAGCTTCCAACCGAATAAACAAATTTGAAAAAGGATCAAAATTTTGGAATGCTGATGAAAATTGATCGATTAGCTGTGAGAATGTGAACCTCGTTTTCAGAGAAACGATCCGATGATGAAGAGAACTTCAAATATATGCGCTATGACTTTATTGAAAGGAGTAGGAGAAACGTGGAAAATAGGCAGCTTTCATAATTTCGAGGAGCTTTCGAGTAATAGAACATTGTACAATGAAAGATCTTCGCCGCCAAATGAAAACGACGCGCCGTCTTGGAAAGCTTAGAGCGAGAGTTCGGCCAATTTGGAAGGAAAAGCGCACGAGATCATTCGACAGCGGATCTGCCACTTCAATTACTATGTAATCCCAAAGGTTATGCGCTTGTATTAGAAAGTGTTCAGTAAGCTACAATAAATAACCAAAGGATATCTGCACAAGAGAACGATTAAAGATCGATTACTATAAATCCACATAAATTTAAAAGGAGAGATGAGAACTTCTGAACCAGACGGAACTCTCTGACCAGGAGATTGTAGTGGAATACATAACATCCCACGTCACACAACATAAGAGAGGGGAAGGAGAGGGCCAAAGAAATGCCAACATGTTCAATAGGTATTCAGGAATATGCGCTGCGAGAAGTTGAGCTAGAGTGCTCAGCGCTGGGTGATGTAGACTCTCTGACCCATCTGGCCACCACCCGCGCCCCCAGTCTGCTGGTACTGCACGGGCTGGGTCGGCTGGGCAAAGGCCTGCTGGTACTGAGGTGCCGCCGACTGGCCGACAGAGGTGTATTGAGCGGGAACCTGGCCGTAGCCGGCAGTGCCATAGTTGGCTGGCTGGGTAGCCATTGTCTGCTGCTGGTAGTAAGGGGCAGACTGGATGGGGGTCTGGGTAGGGACAGGGGCAGCATAACCAAGGGGCTGAGGAGTTGCAGACTGCAGCACCGGCTGTCCACGTACCTCGGCAGTGGAGGAGAAGGAAGTGTCTCCCCCTCCGTAGCCGGCACTCGCTCCCGAGTCTCCCTGCCTCATCTGAGCCATCGCCGCCACTCCCAGACCAAGTCCCAGGCCCATGATGTTGTACTTGGCGAGAACCTGCCGAGCAAGTGTGAAGCAAATTGGAAAGGACTTGACAACCTGCATGGCTTGCATCACTTCTGCAACGCTGGCCTCATTGAATCCTGAGGTGCGCAGAGTAGACTGCAGACTGTCCAGGAACGAAAGCAGCTGAAGTATATATATATTTCATCAAACCAGAACCAAGGCGTACCTCGTTGTTGCCGACTCCCTGCATGGGATTGTAACGGAAACCAGATCCGTTCGAGTCTGAAATGATCCATAAACAGAGTCAGGATTGCGCGTTCGAACCGTTGCGATGAGCCGGCTGATTGGGCTGATTGGCCCACGGTGTGCTTCCGTAGCCACCAGAGCTGCTGCGGAAGTTCTCGCCGCCACCGGATCCACCTCCGAAGGCAGGTGCGCGGTCGTGTTGGAAGTCATCCTTGTCGCCTCCACTTGCGTGCTGAGGGTCCGCTGCTACCTTCTCAAGAACACGGCACACTGCCTTCATCAGCATCTGCATATGCAAATAAGTCATTATAAACAACGTGTAACTGACGCTGAGATCATCGTGGGCAACGGTGACGACTCTCTCGAGGGAGTTCTTCGCCTCGTTCGAGCCAGCCTTCGGGAATACCTGGACAAAACGAACGCTTGCTGATTGTGGAAACAACAGGTTACAGGTAAGTATAAAGAATCGTGGCATATTTAAATGTGCTACCTGAATCTGGCATCCCGTTGCCTCGCGAATCTCCTTGATTGAGGCACCCGACTTTCCGATAACCATGCCAGCTGAGGTGTTCGGCATGAGCAGCTTCATCTATACCACAACATATTTACGCGGAATACAGATAATGAATTGAGTGTTGTTAGCGACCAAATCAAATGTGTACCTCCTTTGTGCGGGGGACGCCTTTGTGATCAAAGCCATCACCAGGTGCATTAGCATCCACCTTCTCACGGATTTTATCCGAAATAGCCTCCATCACCATCATCGCTGATGAGATTTTGCCTTTGACAAGGCAGATACGTTCGTTCGTACCTGAAAGGAAACAAAAGGAGCTATTGGACGAAGTAAATCGAAACGCACCGTGGTAGACCTCCTGATTCTTGCTCATCTGCACGCGGCATCCCGTCTCGTTCTTGAGGTTACGCATTGTTTCGCCACCTTTCCCGATCAGTGCACCCACAGCTGCTGCGGGGATCAGCACCTTCACTTGCACAGAGTCTGAAAAAATGTTTCGTGGACGCTTTTAGATCTCGGATAAAAATCGTTCAACAACAACAAAAATTATTTGGGCAAGGGTAGGACTTGAATAATTTTTACCATCGCTGTCAATGTGTGCCCTTTTCGAGGCTGGTCCATCTGAGCGATCCTGAGTTCTCTTCTGGCCAGTTGCTGCCTGAAATATAATGTTGTAAACAAGAATTTCAGCTATTTTTCAGTGAGGAAAATGAATAAGTACTCCTCCAGACTGGCGGGAATTAAACGATAATTATTATACCTGGATGGTGGCGAGAGGGTTGGAATCGTCGTCATCCCTGTGGTGTTCAGGAGAAAACTTCTCATCAGAAGTCATGATTATAGCTGAAAAACAAGAGTTTTTTCCCCAAAGCACATGGAGCGATATTAACCTGCTAACAGGGCACCGCGAAAACGAGACTATGGATTGTCCCGGAACAGCTGGCGCTATGCCAAAAATCGAAGCGTCGTCCCCCAATCGACAACAGAATACAGTATACCGACCTGCACATCACCCGCCAATTCAAAGTATGTTGTACGCACTCACTTTACGATTCGTTTCATTTTCTCGGATTCGCAAAGTTAAGCCGATTCACAGGAATTTATCGAACATTAAATGAGGGGATAGATCGGCAATGAAATGATCACCATTGTGCGAGTAGATATTAGACCATGTGTGGTAAAATGCTTCAGAGGAGGAGGGATTATGCTGCTTTCTGGGAACAACGGTCCTAACAGACAGATGCGATAATTACACGGACTTCTGACAAACAACGAAACCTAGTAACAAAACGCGGCATGCAAGATAACGGCAGGAGAAAATAGACAATTTACAAATAATGGATACAACGGGACAACGTTCAAGTGTAATCTCCTGACTATATTTCGGAATCTGCCCTTCAGATGAACTGCAGTTTGTGGGAGGGGGGGGGGGGGGTATAAAACGGGGGAAAAAGGCCCATTGAAAGGAGTTTTAGGGGGGAAGGGTAAATACAAAAATTTAAAAAGAAAAATAGAAAAGTGGAGGTAATGCCCCCAAAAAACATTGTTT
>JACMIG010002528.1:0-14962 GCA_014805385.1 Levipalatum texanum | reverse complement strand
TGGAACTCTCCAACGATGTACGAATTGCAAGTTACTTCATTACTGCAGCCGCGATTGCCAGAAAAAGGATTGGAAGCTCCACAAGGTTTCGTTTTTGGACCATTTGTTTTATGTCTATCTTACTGGATCGATTCAGGACGAATGCGCCGGAATTGTGCGCGCTCACGTGCTCTTCGACGGTATCCTGCCAACAATCCTCCGGACTCTATCGAGAATCATTACAAGGTATCATTATGATTTACAGTGCATAAGAAGGTTTCTACCGCGAAGAATTTGGGCTGATGGTTTTTAACACTTTCACGCCTTCGATGGTCACAGCGTGCCAGACGCTGTGGGTGGGGGTTTACGACGATAATTTCGCACATTTTGGCAGGGAATTTACCTCCAGCGATAACTATGCGGTACTATCCATGCTCTGATGATCTAATCTCAATCATTCTGATAGGGAGAGGCAATGGTTTTTATTTGTAGTTGTCGTAGATGATCGGAAAGGAGAGGACTTCATATACTAATCTAATCGAATTTTCACTTTAGGTACCATCGAGGCGATAATACGAAGGTGCGCGCCTTCAACGGTCGCTGCTTCGACGATCTCATGGATCGTAAGCCGCATTTCCATTAAAAATATATTATTATTCTTTTATTACATTGCTGTTCAGACTACGATGAAATCTTACAAGACAAGGATCGAATGGTTAAAGTCGAAACGATCACCATGATGTTGACTCTCGCGTTTACGTTCTCCGGACCTGCAATCTCCGATGAGGAGCTGACGCGCTTCTACGGACGGGTATTCTTTTCATCGCCAAAGTTTTTAGATCTGATCAGAATTTAAAGTGTAATTACATAAATTGTTTCACTTAGGTAATTATCAACGCCTTCGGAATTGAGCAGAACGGTCACGAAATCGGCTCTAGCGTCTACGTCGGGTATCTTTTTTTTTCCTTTTTATATTTCTCGTTCCGATCAGTGTTTCAGGTGGGACAATTATTGATCGAAATTTGTTTTGTAACCGTATCCATAATTTAAATGACCTGAAGTACAATATTTAAGCAGAAAGCAATCGCATCCCCAAACGTTGAATCATTTCAGTTGTTCTGCACTCGACCACTCGTGCGCGCCGAATGCCTTCATGCGGTTTCGTGGAAGCACGGCCGTACTACGATCACCCAAGAGCGGAGTCGTGTTCAATGATAGCGTATGTTTGTGGATGCCTCGAGATTCGATATAACCCCCGTTCAAATAAAAAAATAAGAAGATAACGCAAAACGAGAGACGCAGATTTTGATTGCAGTCTGGGTCTCTCGTTTTACGTTATCTTCCCCCGGAAAATTTTATATTTATTTGAACAGGTGTTATATGACATTTCTCAATGTTTAGACGCCTTTTATCTTTTATTTTTTATTTATTTATTTTTGCAGCTAAGGATTTCATATGTCGATCTGGTCAAATACCAACTATCCACGGAGAGGAAAGCAGAGCTACTCAAATACTACTATTTCACCTGCGATTGTACTGTCTGCACAGATACGAAGAGGGTTAATTTAATTTTCTTCTGTATATCACTTTATTGAATTCTCAGGACGGTTTGACTCGCTCGATTCGCTGTAAGTCGTGCAGTGACGGGATCTGTCTCGTACTGGAGAAAGAGGCCACAATCAAGTGTGAATCATGTTCGGCTGTGAGCGACGTCGGGATCAATGAGGTATTCCGATTTTTAATTGTTGTCGCCATTCGCACACATAAGGACGATACCTCGTATACAGTTCCAGGCTTCGGGAAATTTTCGGAACTGGATTTAATAATTTGAATATAATCGGCTCTGATCGGAGTTCTTGTTTATGGAATCCATTCCAGGTGATATCGGCAGAACAGGAGATCGCAGCGAAAGCTGACTGGATTTCAGCCAACCAAGACACATACAAACGTAAGCGAAAGTCGGGTGTGCTCCAGTCACAGAATGGCGAATGTGCTGCAGTAGTCAATGAGAGCACACGCAAAATTTATTATTTGCAATCATAATGGACATTTTTGTTTCGCATCGTGGCATTGTTTGTTTCGTTCAGATGGCCACGTGGATTCCTCTCGAGAATTGGAACTCTGCTCTGCGCTGTACAAGAAGCACGCTCCTCTGCTCTCCCACCTCAACGTCAAGCTTGCTACACTGGCTACAATGTAAATGTTTTTTTTAATTTTGATGTAGATAGCTTCAATCTTACTTTAACAAAAAAGCTGTAAGGATCCTTTGGATTGGAAGCTTTTTTTGGGTACTTGTTGTATTTCCCACTACCCATGCTCTTCAGAATCGTCGACCTCTCCTTCGCCACCAAGCCAATATCCCCGATCGCGGCAGAATACTCCGATAAGATTGTACCCGCGTTTAGGTAAGTCCGAAATATTATACGATCTTAATTATCGATGTATCTTCAATCATCATTCCGTCTTTTCCCGAAAGCGTCCAGCAATTCCATGTCCGTTCAGGCACCTCCTGCAACCGGGTGAAGTTGCGCTCGCTGATGCGCTGCACAATGCGGCCCGTGGTGCCTCGACCACCTCTCCGCCGACCAAGAAGGTTCTCGAAATGTTCCAAGAGGTACGATAGTGATCTTTTTTCATTTTTATATCGCCTCAAAATGCCACGCTATTTCTGTGAATTTTTTCACACAACGTTTCTATGCAATCCGGACGTGCGTTTATTGAGTGGTAGCTTTCGGATCTCTACAGAGAAGGGGTTTAATAGTTTTTTTTCAGAAAAATATGCTGCCTCTTGTTTGTCAAATTGTCCCGTAAGTAGCTCGTAGATAATCAGTCGAAAACCGATCATTTTAGAGTTTTTTGCGCTTTATTTCTGCAGCGTATTTATGTTTGGGGCACCACTGTCCAAGTTCAGAAGACATTTTCGAAGCCCACTGTGCAAAGCATTGATGTATCCAAGGGAATGGAAGCAAATTTATCTCGTAGGCCCGTGATGCTTACGTCCTCGCGCTCGGGCCACTCCATCCGCACGTCGAGGTTGCCAATGAAGTCGTCGGGATCTATAAGATGCGGCTTGCTTCCCATGCCGAAACTGGTAAGAGGAAAGTATGATTTAGCTGATGCTGTATATAGTTGTTCATCGTTGTCACATGTTATTAGCTTGTTCACAGAGTTATTTTCCGCCATTGTTTTTTGTCTTTGCATGTAAAATCGTTAGAGTCGGTTGAGCAAATAAAGCCAATCGCGTATCTTTTTTCCGAACTGTTTTCGGTTTGGTTTTGGCTAACAATAAGATAACAAAGAGCATCATGTATCTACATTCACAGCCAAACGTCGTGTGGCGAGAATGACCGCGAGAAATGGAGTAATTGTTTGTGGGAGATCCAAACCGTACAATCATTCTCGAAGAGGAACAGAACTGTATGTGCTTCACTGAAGTTGTGTGCAATAACGGATCAGTGGAGAACGTCTAATCCTCTTCAAAATGTTGCCGTCCTCATTTTATCTGGATGCAGTATTGACTTACTCGTGTTATTTCTTTCCCCCATCTGCGTCTCGCACTTCATTACACTTTCTCCCCGTCCAAGATGCTCGTTCACCGCCAGGTTCACCAACGCCATGACGGTCTTCGTCCATTGTGGTTTCTCTCCGTCGCCGTAGTTCTCCTGGTGTCCCCAAGCCTACCATTACCCCATCCTCCCTTCAGGATCACTTTCAGACGGTTCCGTACTGCGCTGCCTTCGTCCGCGCTATTACCGATACCTTCGAATCCAGGGTGCGTTCAAATCTACCGTGATCTACTCAAGCATACAGTATCCGACATCCGAGATCTGCCCGAAACTTCCGTTTCCTATATTTGCCCAAACATTGTAAATTGCAGGAAGTCCCTGTCCTCGTCGAACTGCGTTCGATCAATCTAACGAATCAAGGGCGATCAATCTATTGTGCAGCGCCAGAGAACTTGTAAAAGACTTGTGCTGTTTAGCAGACAGCTCTCTTTGTATGTATCTTCGAGTAGAAAAGGAATCTGAAGCTGAAATTTGGCACGCTACTTGATCATGGATTCCATCCGAAGTGTGGAAGAAATCAGCCACAGATTCCTTATTGGCGCCGAGATATGAGAGGCGGAAATTTCGACTCTCGGAACGCGATTTACAAGTTCTCTGGCGCTGCACAATAACGAAGGCTGGAACCAAACCCGCTGCTGAAAGGAGTAGATGATAAAATCATCCCTTCTCGCACGATCTTCTTCAAACACTGCGTAGAGGAAGGGCGTGTTCCGGAGAGTCTCCCAGATACCCTCAAGATCCTGCTGTTCAAAAACGGTGACCCAGGTGTCATAACGAATTACAGGCCAATTTCATTACTCAATACAATCTACAAACTATTCACAAACGTGATTCAGCAGAGAGTGCAAGGAGTTATGGATGAGGCCCAGACACCGGAACATGCCGGATTCAGGCCAGGATATTCAGCGACAGAACACATCTTCACTGTGCAACAAGTGATTAAAATATATAAGGAATATTCCGAAATCTTCAAAGGACGAAAGGAATTCTTGTATTACATGTTTCATCGATTTCTCCAAGGCATTCGATTCCGTGGAATACAATGCAGTGTGGAAAGCGCTCCAAGATCAGGGCGTCCACTCTTGCATTATTCGAGTGCTGAGACAGATCTACGGTGCAAGTAAGTCACATGTGAAGGTGAATGATTGCAAGGTGCCGATTGTTATCGAAAGAGGAGTTCGACAGGGAGACATGATCTCTCCAGTACTTTTCACCGCCTGCCTCCGGAATATCTTCCGTCGGCTGGACTGGACTGAAAAGGGACTGAAGATCAATGGTGAATTCCTTCCTCACCTCGATTTCGCAGATGACATCGTCATGTTTGCGAGATCGAGGGAACAATTGGTCGAAATGACAAGGGAGCTCGAAACTATGCATCAACGCAAAGAAGACTGTATTCATGACAATCCAAAGACTGAGTTATTATTTATTCCTTACCAACAACTATAATACATAGAATAGCAAGATAGCAGAGGAGAGAAGATTCACTGGCTCCGAGGAGCGGGGAGAACACGCGTGAACACAGTGGGCGGGGCCTTAGGGGTTGCCTAGAGGGAGAGAGAGAGTCAAGAGGAAAAAGTGGAGCGAAGAATCTAGAATCTCTCGGAATCAAACAACTTACTGAAAGGTCTACAAAACTAAACTCAAGTTTTGTCAGATTTTACGGAATCGGTCCAAATTGGCTAAAAATGACTACCAATCAACTTAGGACGAAAAATATATTTTACCAAAATTGTCCCATTAGGCGGCCACGGCTGCCGTCCGCTTAGCTATATATCACGATGGTCATCTAAGATTCGACCAATCCTCTATAGAGGCTTGGTACAGTGATGTTCTAACCCATATTTTTTTACATTTTTTAAAAATTGTACATACTTAGAGGAGAGTAAAATCCGCTATTTTTCAAATTTTGGAAAAAATGCCCCAGAAAGATACAATGAAGCAAAGTTCGATGCCTCCATTTCTCGTTTTCCATACCTTTGGTCTACTCGCCGGGAATATTATCGGAATATATATAAAGAGTCAGCGTCTCATCAGACCTGCAATCTCCGATGAGACGCTGACTCTTTTCTATGGACGGGTACGTTTAATTCCCTACATTTATTTCTGTTTAAAATTCATAATTGTTTCATTTAGGCTACCGTTAACGCCTTCGGAAATGAGCAGAGGGGCCAGGATATCGGCTCTGGCATCTACCTCGGGTGCCTTTATTCTTCTTTACCGTTCCGATCAGGATAATCAACCAATATTTTAACAGAAAATATCAAATTCCAAGGTAACTCCCATACATCGAATTATTTCAGTTGTTCTGCAGTCGATCACTCCTGCGTGCCAAATGCTTTCATGCATTATCGTGGTAGCACGGCCATTCTTCGATCGCCCAAGACAGGAGTCGTATTCAGTGACAATGTATAACTTGGAACGGAGTCGATTTTGGCATATAACATTTATGTACAAAAGTGGGCAAAGAGCATCTGTGCGGTTATGCCGCACAGTCTGTACACTTGCTGCCTTTCTTCACGACCTAATAATTTTTGCGACCTGAAAATTATTTTTGCAGCTCAGGGTTTCGTACCTCAATCTGCTCGCGTCATCCGCGGAGGGGAAAGCTAAGCTCGTCAATCAATACTATTTCACCTGCGATTGCCCTGCCTGCAAGGATACGAAGAGGGTTTGATTGGATCTTTCTACTTATTTTAACGTCCGTGCAGGACGGCTACACTCGCTCGATTCGCTGCAAGTCGTGCAGTGATGGTGTCTGCCTCGTACTGGAGAAAGAGGCCACATTCAAGTGTGAAACATGTTCGGCTGTGAGCGACGTCGGGATTAAGCAGGTATGTTGAGTTAACTCTGGATAATAGTTTGCCAATAATCGTTGTAGCGCATCCTGAGCGTACTTCTCGGAATGAACATATAAGGCACGCTCAACTAAAACGTCTGGTGTAGTAAACTTCCCCGGCCTGAAAACGCACTCTTCTGTGCGGGAAGTGTGCTTTACAGACAGGGCATGTTTACTACACCAGACTTTTCAGTTGAGCGTGCCTTATGTCTTTGAATCCATTCCAGGTGGTCTCTGCCGAACAGGAAATTGACGCGCATCTTGCCCGGATAAATGCAAGTGCAGGGAGCGTAGAAGCAATGAAAAGTAAGCGCTCAATCTTACGAACTTCATACCGCAATTGTTTGCAAGAATTTAACCTCTTGGAATTTAATTTCATTTTTTTCATTCAGAAGTCCGAGTAGAAACGTGCGTTGCACTATACAAGAAGCACGCTAATCATCTCTCCAACATCAATCTCAAGCTCGCTATGCTGGCCAGAAGGTATGTTGTAGTCCAATCATAGTTCAAAGGGCTCATTTCAAACGAATATTTAGGTTTTTTTATAAATCGGTTTAATTTGTAGCGTTGGTTTTCGACTTCGGGTTGCAGATTTATGCACAAATGTGCATAGGTGGTGCAGGTCGAGGCATAATTAAATATTAATCAGATTCATAATTTTTTTAAAAATAATAATTGTTTGAATGTGAGAATCCTATATTTTTACCTTCTAAAATACTTTCCACTTTTCAGAATCGTCGACATTTCATTGCTCGCCGTTCCGCCTTCCCCATACGCGGCTGAATACGCTGACAAGATTGCACCCGCTTACAAGTGAGTCCAAGATGATACCAGACTGATTGAATATAAATCTATTTCTGAGCTTCGTCAAATTGTTTTATTGAAAAAAAGTAATTAAAATATTAGAACCTTTTTTTTGTTCAGGCGCCTCCTACCATCGGGATATTTCGGGCTCGCTCTTGCTCTGAACGACGCGGCGTGCGGTGCAGCGACCAAAAATCCGCCGAGCCAGAAGGTGCTCGAAATGGTCCACGAGGTGCGACACACCACTGTTTGTTCACTAATGTTTCGAAGTATGAGGGTGGGATGCTCTTGCGTTTAGTAGCACTAGCTCATTTTGATAATTCTGTATCAGATTTGTGCACGCACAGAAATTCCCGGGGTTTGGAATATGCCAGCTCGAAATTCAGGGGAATGTTGAATTTAAATTGAATAGAAACAAGGGGAATTTATGCTTCAAATCTCTCACAACAATACCCACGGTAATGTGTTTTTCTATCCGCTGAGGAAATAAAAAAACGACCTTTATTTTATTCCTGTAAATTTGAAATTCATCCCTCTTATTACCAATTGCGATGTATCTTATTCCTTCACAGGCTCGGGACGCCGTACTCGACGCGCTCGGACCACTCGATCCGATCACCGTGAATGCCAATCAGCGCCTTGCCGAATATGAGATGCGCCTGGGCATGTCTGCCAAAGCTCGTACGGGTAGAAGGTGATCTAGCTGCTCAAGCTTTTTGTTGATCCTTGAGCCTATTTGTTGTTGTTACTATGTTCTGAGTTGTTGTTGTTTTTTTGCACATTTCCTCTATAAGTTAAAACCTACCAACCTTTTCCTTCATCGCAAAATACAGTTCAACAAGAGACGCAGAGACGAAGAGAAAAGGGGCATGAAAAACCTTGTACACGGATATTTTCAGGTCTTGGTATCTTCTTATAGTTGTCACGTGCCGATTTAAATAAATGCAGTAGGAAAGGCAATGTGGCTGAACCCAGCAGTGATAAATGCCGTAGCGACATGCTACGCAATCCTACCGTAATCTACATCCTGTCCTCGATCCTGCCCTCCTGTCCTGTGGTTCCTGTCCTCGACGATCGGAGCCACCTGAGCTCGTCGAGCAAAGAGGCTATCGTCCGGCAGTGGGCCAAAAATGCCCTCCCACTATCAGAAGATTAGCATCAATCGTTATTATCGCTCTGCATATTCGTCGGCCGTATACACATGTATGTCTGCATTCCCAGTCAGGACGTCCTGTCAAAGCCAGTCGATCAGAGGAGAAGACATTTCTTTCGTCTCTTCCCCAACAGCTCTCCCACTTCACGACGTGCCTCAAGCTGGCTACTCTGGATCTAATGTAATATTTTCATCTCGTTTCCGACGATAGTGATTGCTTCCATCTTATTTGAATTTGAACAAAAAAAAGCATAGAGGGAGTATTTCAAACGGGGAACTGAAATTTGAGTCGTTTTACTTGAGTTATCTTTCTGCGCTGATTTCATCCTTCGATATACATTGATCAATTTATTCGTACTATTCTGTTTGGATCTGTAATTTACTGGCCTATTGATCTCTTACAGAAACGATTAGACCATACCATGGCGTTAATCGTCGAAGAAGAGCCATACGCCGCAGCTGTCGACGCGGCGTTTCTCGACACAGTCTGCTCATCGTGTTTCACGATGTTAGTTATTGTCGGGCACCAAAGAGCTGCGATCACAATGAGAAAGTGCAGATCTACCGCAGTTTTATTTCATGATTATCTGAAAAGGGACGCAAAGCCAAATCATAGCGTTTCGGAGACACTGTTTGATAAAAATGCGGTAGATCAAGAAGAGCCGTCCTTTCCACGGTAGAAAGAGCAGCGTCTTGGTCTCCGACAATAAGACGATTTCGAACCTCCCGCATTCTTAATTTTCCTGATATTTTCATTTGAGGAAGGATCCTGGAACTCTCCATCGATGTGCGAATTGCAAAATAATCCACTACTGCAGTCGCGGATGCCAGAAAAAGGAATGGACCCTTCACAAGGTTTCTCTCTGGTCTCGATTCTCCTCATCTTTGTGTAGGATGAATGTGCCGGACTCGTTCGTGGAAATTCGCTGTTCGGGGGCTCTGTTCCCGGCGCGCTGTGCAGGATTCTGTCGAGAATCATTACAAGGTGAGTCTAAATATTGTCGGGCACCCGATTCAAATTCCCACGCCTGGATAATACCAAAAAAATGGACAGGAAGTGGTAGACCAGTACAGTCCGTCATTCAATCGTCCGGGAATGGGAATTAAAATGCTCCTGGTGCCCGACAATAATATGACATGAGAATTCAGATACCGCCGTGGTGATCACACGAAGGTGCGCTCCTTCAACGGTCGCTGCTCTGATGACCTCATGGACCGTAAGAATAATTTTATCTTTTTAAACAAATGTTTTTATTTTTAAAAAAAGCGATTCATTTTCTGGTTACATCTCCCTTCAGACTACGAAGACATCCTGCGCGACGCGGATCGCATGGAAAATGTGGAAAAGCTGAAAAAGATCATATCGTTTCTGTTCACAACTCCCGGACAGCAAATCACGGACAGGGAATTCATTCGCTTCTACGGACGGGTAGGATTTTATGTTGTCGAGCACCAACCACGCCGTATTCCCATAGTGGCGTAGGAAAATGCAGATATTGATCTACCGTGGATTTTTTGATAAGTTTGCAATATAACGGCGGTAAATTCTTGACCTGCATTTTCATCCTTTTAGAAGATTTAGTCGCTTTTTGGTGCCGGACAATATCCAAATCATAGAGATTCCTTTCCCATATTCACAGGTCGTCATTAACTCGTTCGGCATTGAGCTGGAGGGCCTCGATATCGTCGGCACTGGAGTTTACCTCGGGTAAGTTATTGTCGAAAACCCAAGAGCGCCCAATTCCTACTTCAAATGCAAATGACGGTCTGTGTTCGCCCCCTTGATTTTTTTCTTCTTCTTCTCCCTTTTTCATGTCTCACTGGGTCAAACTGATAATGAAACGAGGCTAAAAGCGGTAGATCAAGGACTTGCGCAGTCCGTCTTCAGGAACTAACATAAGGAATCAAAAAGTGCCATTTCAGTTGTTCTGCCCTCGACCATTCGTGTGCCCCGAATGCTTTCATGCGATTCCAAGGAAACAAGGCCGTCCTTCGATCACCGCAGACTGGAGTCGAATTCAATGACAGCGTATTAAAATTTATTTTTATTATTTTAATTTATTTTTCGCCATCCTAAAAATAATGGGTCTCCACAGAAATTGTTCAATTTACAGCTGCGTATTTCGTATGTCGACCTGCTCAAACTGTCCACGGAGAGAAAGGCCAAGCTCAAAGACTACTATTTCACCTGCGATTGCCCAGTCTGCATGGATACGAAGAGGGTATATTTATTTTGCATTTTATTGATTTTTTGGCATTATCGATTTTTACACTTGTTCTCACTTTTAGGACGGGTTCACTCGCTCGATTCGCTGCAAGTCGTGCAGTGATGGTGTCTGCCTCGTGCTGGAGAATACGTCCGAAATCAAGTGTGAAACATGCTCGGCTGTGAACGACGTCGGGCTGGACAAGGTATTTCAATTACAACTGGGTTTATGTGTCGTATTGTCGAGAACCACGAGTATTCTAAAGCGCGGGCTCTTGATCCACCTCTTCAATTCGTGATCAGACGTGTCACGTTGTGAGCTTGGAGCATGAAACGTAGTATGAAGTGGTAGATCACGAGTTCGCAAAACGTCATTGGTATTGTCCGGGCAAAGGAATTAGAATGACTCGGTGCCCGACAATAACCTATTCCAGGTGCTGTCTGACGAGGAGGAAATCGACACGATGCTTGAAATGGTTGACAGCGAAGAATCGTCCACATGTAAGCGCTGAATGATGGGCCTAATAATATTGTCGAGCACCAACATTAGATGAAGAGCGCAAAAGATACACTAATTCCTCGAAAAAAAAGTTCGAGCTGTAGAGTGGAGAGGGATCAAATCTCATTTTGTTTCTTTCAGGCGACATCTTGAAGCCGTGCGTTGCCCTCTACAAGAAGCAATCTTCTCTTCTCTCCAGCCTCAATCTCAAGCTCGCTTCCCTGGCCAGGAAGTATTTCTGGCTTGATTGCTCTTTTACAATGTTATACTTTTTTTAGAATCGTCGATCTTTCGTGCTCCGTTGAGCCTCCTTCTCCGTACGCGGCTGAATACTCCGAGTTGATTGTGCCCGCATTTCGGTGTGTTTAAATGTATATACTATCATATTAAATAGAAACAATTATTGATCAATAATCACTAAATCGTACATTAGTTAATTTCTCCATATTCGTTCCCGTCCAGGCGCCTCCTTCCTCTTGGCCACTGCGGTCTCGCCAATGCTCTGCGCGACGCGGCCTCTGGAGCCTTGACAAAGAATCCGCCCAATCGGAAGGTGCTCGCAATGATCCAAGAGGTAGTTTATGTCTTCCTTTCGGAATACTACTATATTGTCGAGTACCACGTGGTAAAGTACAGAGTCTACGCTGGTAATAAAACGGCGCTAAATCATCCGCTGAACGTTCCCTCGAAACCATGGCGTTTTGTTGCTCGACAATATTTTAATCAAGTATTTCATCATTCCTTCACAGGCCCGTGATGCCTACCTTCTCGCGCTCGGGCCACACGATCCGGTCGTGGCGTCCTCCAATGAAATGGTGGAGAAGTACAAGAAGCGACTGCGTTGAGATCTCTCTGCCCGTAGCTCTTTCTCATGAACATCATCGCTTCTAAGCCATTCCTCTTGTTTGCAATTGTTTCCACACGTAATGTAATAAAGGAAAGGAAATTCGGGAAAATGAGATTTGGCTTGGTTTTGATGGCCCTCAATGGCCAATTCTCGCGCTGCAAGACGGGCTGTGGGGCTTCGCTATTGGGTTTTCGACAGTCTGCTTAAAAAGATGATTCCAAAGCGCGAGATTTGGCCATTGGCCATCAAAACCAAGCCAAATCGCATCTTCCCGAATTTCCTTTCCTTTATCCTTTTGCAATGTTCTCGTTCCAGTATAATAAGACAAATCAACTTTTAGCAATTTCCACACCTTGCTAGCATTCGTTCTCTTTGGAAGGCAAATCACCTAAGCTTTTGCGGTATCCCCGTTTTTTGGGAATTTATTTTATTTTTCTGAGGGTCACCACCATAACATATTTCCGCAAAAGTGTGGTTTGGATGCTTGTTCTCTCTGCCTTCGATTGTTCCAAAGAGAAAATCCGCCGTCTGAGACAGTCGAATGGAGACAGACTGAAGGAGAGAATGAGAGCGAGACTGGCCGCAGACATCCTCTCTCTCCGTCTCGTTTGAGAGGCGTCGTCTTCCAGGCAAAATGAGGGCAAAATCGTGGTTATTTTACCACTGCGCGAAAATGAGTAATGATACAAAAAATCTAAAAGCGGGACGTTGTCCGCAGTGGTCGATTACATGGGAGGGCAGTTTCAAAATAATTTTATCCTCAACATCCGCGATGGTAATCGTGTTTCCGGAAGAAGAAGACGAAGAAGAACCCTTAATCGAAGTGGAGACAGACACGGTTAATTGCTGATTGAAACAATTATTGCGCGAGAGCCATTGGTCTAAATTCGATGAAATCTTGGGAACCGACTAATTATTTTACGCTCTTTCGAATGGTGGTTGTTTGGTGGCATGAAGTGAACTCTAAGTGTGGCCAGGTGAAAGGCCCGTCGCATTGGTGCTGTAGAAAGCCAAATCATGGCAGCGCCAAGCGCTTCCAACAATTAATTCATCCTTGGAAATATTCTGCGCCGTTCCATCTCAAAAATTAAACCCGATTTATCTCAGATCCGGCAAATAGGCAATCACAAACGATCATAGTTACGATGTTTAGTGAATAATAGTCATTTTTCGGACATTATGTACTCGAAAATTGCACGATTGATTGATGAATTTCTCTCGATTTTTAGGGTTTATGTTTCCTTGGCTTATATTTCCATTGCAGAAACGATTAAAGCACGTCATGAGTTTGATCGTTGAAGAAGGCGAGATTTACTACACCATGGAATTTAGTTGCACGGGGCTTATATAAATCAGTCTCCTTCAAACATACAGTTGTTTTCTAAAAGAAAAAGAAATAATGCTATTCGTGTACGCAGACTTTCCGTTAAGGCGCCTCCTGCCACCGGGTAGTCTTGAGCTCGCTGATGCGCTGCTCATTGCTGCCCGCGGGTTTCCCCAACCGTCTCAAGGTCTGCCCAACCGGAAGATGCTCCAAGTGATCCAAGAGGTGCGATGCACTTTTTTCTATTTCTCGCTTTTTATTATGTTCGCGATCTGGAAATTCCAGACTGGGATTATGGCGCAACGTGGAAATCAATATTTCCCCTGAAAGAAATAATGTAATGCGTAAATGTTTTAACCTGTCACGCCAAGTGCCAAATATTTCAGCGATACTATCTCTCAATCTCAGTTACAGAAAAAATGTCGGGTTGCTAATTAAATGTTCGGAATTGTTGCAACCTAAGAAATTAGATGTTAGATTGCGAAGGGGTCGTGGCACGGGTAGTGGTCTAATTCCTCTTTGCAGGCTCGTGATGCCTGCGTCTCTGCGCACGGACCACTCCATCCGGACGTCGCGACTGCCAATGAACTGGTCCAGAAGTATGAAATGTGGCTGGGAGACAATGAGCCAAAAGAAAAGTGGATTCTGTATCCTCTTGTCGTTATGCTGTGTGCGATTGTTGCTGCTCTCTGCTACAAGATGTTCTCGTAGTGTTTTAGACTGATTGTGTACATATATTCCTTTATTGTCGGCAAGATAAAGGCGATCCTGTGCAAGTTTTTTTTCCGAACTTTTAGTTCTCAATAAATCTGCAAAAAAATGTTTTTCCCAATTTCGCTGTTCATCTGACCGAAAATGAGGGGAAACGTTGCAATATCTAAATATGTATCACATTGATCTTTTTGTACAAGACGCATGCTGATAATATCTACGCAAAATCAGGTGTGTAAGAATCACTGCATGAAACATACATAGTCAATGGCTCGGTGAGCGAGGCAGGCTCAACTCTCTCTCGTTCACATGAAAATGGTTCGGAAATCGCATGTTTAACGCTTCGTTGTGTGTCACAACATCCGGAAACTCATCTGCAGCGTTTTAATGTATACGACCGATCAATGAAAGTTGCTATGTTTAGCGTCGAATGATAATTTGTCAAACCGCTCGTAGACGAAAACTACGAATGATCGATCGACTCATCGTTTCAACTTGCTTTCAATTTCTTAGGATCATTTTTTCTTGATTTATTAATATTTTGTCGGGTTGTCAAAATACGTTGAGCATTTTAACTATCACTACCAGATTTATCTCAGATCCGGCAAATAGGCAATCACAAACGATCATAGTTACGATGTTTAGTGAATAGTAGTCATTTTTCGGACATTATGTACTCGAAAATTGCACTTGATTGATTGATGAACTTTTTTTCGTTTTTTTTAGGTTATATGCTTTCTTGGCTTATATTTCCATTGCAGAAACGATTAAAGAACGTCATGAGTTTGATCGTTGAAGAAGAACCGTACGTCGCAGTCGTCAGAGATGAATCTCTCGACTCCGTCTGCTCATCTTGTTTCACCATGTTGGTTCGGCTAGTTTGTAATGTTACATTTATTTTACTTGTGCAAAAATTTGACTTTCAGGGAGACTCTTGGAACTCTCCAACGATGTACGAATTGCAAGTTACTTCATTACTGCAGCCGCGATTGCCAGAAAAAGGATTGGAAGCTCCACAAGGTTTCGTTTTTGGA